>JARQOC010000001.1:623737614-623838709 GCA_033576535.1 Allobates femoralis | reverse complement strand
CCCACCCCACTTCCTGTGGGGCTATAAAGCCCTGCTCACACTTCCTATGGTGGGATAAATCCTGATCCCTACTTTGTGTGGGGAGATAAGGCCACACCCCACTTCCTGTGGTGAGATAAAGCCTCGCCCTCAATTCCTGTAGGGAGATAAAGCCCTGCCCCCACTTCTTAAGAGATAAAGCCCCACCCACACTTCCTGTGGTGAGATAAAGCTCCGTCCTCACTTCCTGTGGGAAGATAGATCTCTACCCCACTTTATATGAGGAGCTAAAGCCCCCCCACACACTTTTTGTGGGGAGCGAACACCATGCTCTAATTTCCTGTGGGGTGATAATCCCTTGCCCCCACTTCCTGTGGGGAGATAAAGTCCTGCCCTCACTTCCTGGGGAGATAAAGCCCCTTCCTTGCTTCCTGTGGGAAGTTAAAACCCTTCCCCTATTTCCTGCTGGGATATAAAGCCTTGTCCCAATTTCCTGAGGGGAGATAAAGTCCTGCCTTCATTTCTTGTGGGAATATAAAGCCCTGACCACAGTTCCTGTGGGGAGACAAAGCCCCATCTTCACTTCCTGAAGGGAGATAAAGCCTCACCCGACTTCCTGTGAGGAGACAAAGCCCCACCTTCACTTCCTGAAGGGAGATAAAGCCTCACCCGACTTCCTGTGGGGAGACAAAGCCCCACCTTCACTTTCTGAAGGGAGATAAAGCCTCACCCGACTTCCTGTGAGGAGACAAAGCTCCACCTTCACTTCCTGAAGGGAGATAAAGCCTCACCCGACTTCCTGTGGGGAATACAAAGCCCCACCTTCACTTCCTGAAGGGAGATAAAGCCTCACCCGACTTCCTGTGGGGAGACAAAGACCCACCTTCACTTTCTGAAGGGAGATAAAGCCTCACCCGACTTCCTGTAGAGAGACAAAGACCTGCCCCACTTCCTGCAGAGAGACAAATAACTGCCCCACTTCCTGTGGAGAGACAAAGAACTGCCCTACATCCCGCAGAGAGACAAAGACCTGCCCCACTTTCTGCAGAGAGACAAATAACTGCCCCACTTCCTGTAGAGAGACAAAGACCTGCCGCCCCACTTCCTGTAGAGAGACAAACACCTGCCACACTTCCTGCAGAGAGCCTAATAACTGCCCCACTTCCTGTAGAGAGACAAAGGCCTGCCCCACTTCCTGTAGAGAGACAAAGACCTGCCCCACCTCCTGCAGAGAGACAAATAACTGCCCCACTTCCTGTAGAGAGATAAAGAACTGCCCTACTTCCTGAAGAGAGACAAAAAACTGCCCCACTCCCTGCAGAGACAAAGACCTGGCTCACTTCCTGCAGAGAGACAAATAAGTGCCCCACTTCCTGCAGAGAGCCTAATAACTGCCCCACTTCCTCTAGAGAGACAAAGGCCTGCCCCACTTCCTGTAGAGAGACAAAGACCTGCCCCACCTCCTGCAGAGAGACAAATAACTGCCCCACTTCCTGTAGAGAGATAAAGAACTGCCCTACTTCCCAAAGAGAGCCAAAAAACTGCCCCACTCCCTGCAGAAACAAAGACCTGGCTCACTTCCTGCAGAGAGCCAAATAACTGTTCCACTTCATGCAGAGAGACAAAGACCTGTCTCATTTCCTGCAGTGAGACAAATAACTACCCCACTTACTGCAGAGAGACAAAGACCTGCCTCACTTCCTGCACAGAGAAAAAGACCTGCCTCAATTCCTGTAGAGACACAAAGACCTACCCCACTTCCTCCTGAGAGACAAAGACCTGCCCCACTTCCTGCAGTGAGACAAACACCTGTCCTACTCTCTGCAGAGAGACAAAGACCTGACCCACTTCCTGCACATAGACAAAGAAACGCCCCAATTCATGTAGAGACACAAAGATATATCCCACTTCCTGCTGAGAGACAAAGACCTGCCCCACTTCCTGTAGAGAGACAAAGACCTGCCCCACTTCCTGTAGAGAGACAAAGACCTGCCCCACCTCCTGCAGAGAGACAAATAACTGCCCCACTTCCTGCAGAGAGATAAAGAACTGCCCTACTTCCTGAAGAGAGACAAAAAACTGCCCCACTCCCTGCAGAGACAAAGACCTGGCTCACTTCCTGCAGAGAGACAAATAAGTGCCCCACTTCCTGCAGAGAGACAAATAACTGGCCCACTTCCTGCAGAGACACAAAGACCTGCCCTACTTCCCAAAGAGAGCCAAAAAACTGCCCCACTCCCTGCAGAAACAAAGACCTGGCTCACTTCCTGCAGAGAGCCAAATAAGTGTTCCACTTCATGCAGAGAGAAAAAGACCTACCCCACTTCCCGCAGAGAGACAAAGAACTGTGTCACTTCCTGCAGAGAGACAAATACCTGCCCCACTTCCTGCAGACAAACAAAGACCTGCCAACTTCCTGCAGAGAGCCAAAGACATACCCCACTTTCTGCAGAAAGACAAAGACCTGCCCCACTTCCTGCAGAGAGACAAAGACCTGCCTCACTTCCTGCACAGAGAAAAAGACCTGCCTCAATTCTTGTAGAGACACAAAGACCTACCCCACTTCCTGCTGAGAGACAAAGACCTGCCCCACTTCCTGCAGTGAGACAAACACCTGTCCTACTCTCTGCAGAGAGACAAAGACCTGACCCACTTCCTGCAGTGAGATAAACACCTGTCCTACTCTCTGCAGAGAGATAAAGACCTGACCCACTTCCTGCAGAGAGACAAAGACCTGTCTCATTTCCTGCAGTGAGACAAATAACTGCCCCACTTACTGCAGAGAGACAAAGACCTGCCTCACTTCCTGCACAGAGAAAAAGACCTGCCTCAATTCTTGTAGAGACACAAAGACCTACCCCACTTCCTGCTGAGAGACAAAGACCTGCCCCACTTCCTGCAGTGAGACAAACACCTGTCCTACTCTCTGCAGAGAGACAAAGACCTGACCCACTTCCTGCAGTGAGACAAACACCTGTCCTACTCTCTGCAGAGAGATAAAGACCTGACCCACTTCCTGCAGAGAAACAAAGACCTGTTCCAGTTTCGGCAGAGAAACAAAGACCTGTTCCACTTTTGGCTGCACAGAGAAAAAGACCTGCCTCAATTCCTGTAGAGACACCTACCCCACTTCCTGCTGAGAGACAAAGACCTGACCCACTTCCTGCAGTGAGACAAACACTTGTCCTACTCTCTGCAGAGAGACAAAGACCTGACCCACTTCCTGCACATAGACAAAGAAGCGCCCCAATTCATGTAGAGACACAAAGATATATCCCACTTCCTGCTGAGAGACAAAGACCTGCACCACTTCCTGCAGAGAGACAAAGACCTGCACCACTTCCTGCAGAGAGACAAACACCTGTCCTACTCTCTGCAAAGAGATAAAGACCTGACCCACTTCTTGCAGAGAAACAAAGACCTGTTCCAGTTTCGGCAGAGAAACAAAGACCTGTTCCACTTTCGGCATAGAGCCAAATACCCATTTTCCCTTCTGGTAGAGGCAAATTCTTCCTTCCTATAGAGAGAAAAGAACACCTGCACAGAGACAAAGATTGGAAATCAATTAAAGGTAGTGAGTTACGCGCTACACTTTGTATTATGGCTCCCAATAAACCACATAGGCATTGTTTAGTGAACCCTCCTTTGGGATGTTTATTCAAACTAGATAAATACTTTACTTAATATCCACCCGGTTTAAGGCTGCCTTCACATTAGCGTTTGCGCACTGCGTTCCTATGTTTAACATGGGAACGCATGTGCCTGCGTTCGGCTGCGTTTGCATTCGGATGCGTACAATTTGTGCGCACTCTGAACCCAGCTTGTTGAATTTTTTGTGCGGTCGCGGGTGCTTGTTTTATCCGCAAGCGCCCGCAAGCGCACAAAAAATGCATGGATCTCAATGGATCCGCAGTGTCCTCTGCATGACACCGCAGGAGATCGCTGCGGATCCCATTGAAATCTCTCCCGGTGGCCGCCGGTGATCACCGGCGGCCACCGGGAGATAATGCAGAGCCGCCACTGATCTCCCGCCGGTGTCAGCGGGGAGAAAGAGCTGATCTTACAGCTGTTTAAATCTCCCGTTCGGACACCGAATAGGTGATGTCGGCGCGGGAGATTTGAAGCAGCGATCAGCTGTTTGTTATCTCCCACGCCGATATCACCCTATTCGGTGTCAGCGCGGGAGATTTAAACAGCTGTAAGATCAGCTGTTTCTGCCTGCTGACACCGGCGGGAGGAGAAGATCTCAGCCGCTGATCTCCTCCTCCTGGCCGCCCCCAGAGGCAGCTGATTGGCTGCCTGGGCACCATAGTAATGTGAATGCATGCAGAGATTCTCCGCTGCGTTCACATTATTATGGGCTGCGTTTGCCTGCGTTTGCGTCTGCATGCCCTCTGCGAGTGGTTGGTGTTAATTAAACAAGAAATGTTTCGTTAAAACCTTATATAAAAAACTTTAATAAAAACTTAATAAAAAAATTAATAAAAATTATCTTTACTTTTTAATTTGATCACAGTGGTTGTCGTTTAATAAACACTTACTGTATTTGAGATCATATGATTGAAATTACTCAAAAAAGATGAATGTAACATACGAGTATATAGGGTAATCTTGAGTTTTCTAGAAGAGAAGTGGTTATTTGTCTCCCCCTCTTTGATTTTGTGTGGATGTCTTAATGGTCATACATAGATGGTATGGTGAGTTCTTGCTTCAGGCTGTTTCTTGGTTAGTCGTTTATGGCTTGTTTCTGGTTTAAGATGGGGATATATGGCTCATCTAGAAAGAAGAGGTGTATAGCTCAGTACACAATCCTCCGTATGGTTGTATTATGTTTAGTTATTTTGTATTTTCCCAGAGGATTACCTTTTTGTGCTGCTGTGTATGATATCCCCTTGGGGATGTCGTGACTGGTTCTGTTAAGTTCTTCTAAATTTAGGGACCTGTCAGTCCAATTAAATTACCTTGTTTCAGACTTTTTTCAACCACAATACGTTCCCTTCGAAATTTGTTATACATCAAGTAGTCACTTGTTCATATTTACAGGCTCCAGGTGTGAGGGTTTGTGCTGTGTCTATGTGTAGTTATACTTCTTGCAGTATATTATGGGTCTATGTGTGATGGTTCTTCTTCTATATAGTAGTTTGTTGTCTAATGCTTCATGTTGTATGATCTGTTGCCGATATACCTGATACTTCTCTACTGTTTAGCAAAACTTTTCCAAATATCGGAAATCACTTTCTGTACAGAAACGAAAACCTGTTTTACTTTTTGTAGAGACAAAGACCTTCCAACTTCCTGCAGAGAGCCAAAGACATGCCCCACATCCTGCAGAAAGATAAAAAACTGCCCCCATTCCTGCAGAGAGACAAAGACTTGTCCCACTTCCTGCAGAGAAACAATACTTTACTCACTCCCTGCAGAAAGACAAAGACCTGTCCCACGCCCTTCAGAGAGACAAAATACTGCCCCACTTCCTGCAGACGGACCAAGACTTGTCCCACTCCATGCAGAGAGAAAGGACCTTACTCACTCCCTGCAGAGACAAAGACTTGTTCCACTTCCTGCAAAGAGACAAAGACCTGTCTTACTTCCTGCAGAGACACAAAGAACTGCCCCACTTCCTGCAGAGAAACAAAGACTTGTCCCACTCTCTGCAAAGAGATAAAGACCCATCCGCCTTCTGCTAGAGGCAAATATTCTTTCCTATAGAGAGAAAAAAAACTCACCTGCACAGCGACAAATACTAGAAATCACTTTCTGTACAGAAATGAAAACCTGCTTTACTTCCTGTAGAGACAAAGACCTGCCCAATTTCCTGCAGAAATCCAAAGACCTTCCACACTTCCTGCAGAGAGACAAATAACTGCTCCACTTCCTGCAGAAAGAAAAAGACCTGTCCCACTCCCTGCAGAGAGACAAAGACCTGCCCCACTTCTTGCAGAGAGACAAAGACCTGCCCCACTTCCTGCAGTGAGGCAAAAACCTGACCCACTTCCTGTAGACAGAAGAGGAACTGCTCCACTATCTGCACAGAGACAAAGACCTGCCCCACTTTCTGCTGAGACAGAAAACTGTCTCACTTCTTGCAGAGAGAAAAATAACTGCCCCACTTCCTGCAGAGAGTCAAAGATCTGCCCCTCTTCCTGCAGACAGAAAAAAAAAACTGCCCCACTTCCTGCAGAGAGACAAAGACCTGTCCCACTTCCTGCAGAGAGACAAAGAAATGGCCCATTTCCTACAGAGAGACAAATAACTGCCACACTTCCTGTAGAGAGAGAAAGACCTGCCCCACTTCCTGCAGAGAGACAAAGGTCTGCCCCACTTCCTGCAGAGAGACAAAAAACTTTCCCACCTGCTGTAGAGAGAAAAGGAACTGCTCCAGTACCTGCAGAGAGCCAAAGACCTGCCCCACTTCCTGCAGAGAGACAAAAATTTGTCTCACTTCCTGCAGAGAAATAAAGAACTGTCCTACTTCCTGAAGAGAAACATAGAACTGCCCCACTCCCTGCAGAGAGAAAAAAACTGCCCCACTTCCTGCAGAGACAAACAACTGCCCCACTTCCTGTAGAGAAACAAAGAACTGCCCTACTTCCTGGACAGAAACAAAGAACTGCCCTACTTCCTGTAGAGAAACAAAGAACTGCCCTACTCCCTGTAGAGAGGCAAAGACCTGTTCCACTTCCTGCACAGAAACAAAGACCAATGCCCCTTACTGTAGAGGCAAATACTCACTTCCTATAGAAAGATAAAGACAAACCTGCACAGAGACAAAGACTGGAAAACACTTCCCTTACAGAGGCAAAAATCTTCTTTCCTTCCTGTATAGGCAAAGACCACCCCTCCTCTTCCTGCAGAGAGGCCAACACCCGCCCCCTTCCTGTAGAGGCAAAAACTCACTTCCTAAAGAGACAAAAAGACTCACCTGCATCTTCTATGTAGACAATTATCTACACGCACTTTTTGTAGAGAAATAAAGACACATTCTCATTTCCTGTATAGAAAGAAAGATAAGCTTCCATTTCCTACATAGAGACCTCTTCCTGTAGAAAAACAAAGACATTGTCTCATTTCCTCTAAACAAAGACCCACTTTCTATATAGAGAGAAATTCCCATCTGCAGTTCCCATCGAGACAGATATCCTCCTCCACTTCCTGTAGAAACAAAGACCTAAGTTTCTTATTGTAGAGACTAAGACCTACCTACATCCTTTATAAAGATAAAATCTTGTCATCACTTCCTATAAAGCAACAAAAACCCACCGCAGTTCCTATAGAGAGACTTAGACCTGCACCCACCTCGTGTACAGAGACAAAGACCCACAACTGTAAAGAAAAAAAGACCCACCCCACTTCCTGTAAAGAAACAGTCACCCCAACTTCTTATATACAGATGAAGACCTGCCCCACCTTCTATAGAAAGACCAGGATCCAACTGTCTGCTGAGACAATGACCTGCCACAACTTTCAGTGTAGAAAAATATCCACCCTGACTTCCTGTAGAGAAAGAAAGACCCACCCCCACTTCCTGTGGGGCTATAAAGCCCTGCTCACACTTCCTATGGTGGGATAAATCCTGATCCCTACTTTTTGTGGGGAGATAAGGCCACACCCCACTTCCTGTGGTGAGATAAAGCCTCGCCCTCAATTCCTGTAGGGAGATAAAGCCCTGCCCACACTTCTTAAGAGATAAAGCCCCACCCACACTTCCTGTGGTGAGATAAAGCTCCGTCCTCACTTCCTGTGGGAAGATAGATCTCTACCCCACTTTATATGAGGAGCTAAAGCCCCCCCCCACACTTTTTGTGGGGAGCGAACACCATGCTCTAATTTCCTGTGGGGTGATAATCCCTTGCCCCCACTTCCTGTGGGGAGATAAAGTCCTGCCCTCACTTCCTGGGGGAGATAAAGCCCCTTCCTTGCTTCCTGTGGGAAGTTAAAACCCTTCCCCTATTTCCTGCTGGGATATAAAGCCTTGTCCCAATTTCCTGAGGGGAGATAAAGTCCTGCCTTCATTTCTTGTGGGAATATAAAGCCCTGACCACAGTTCCTGTGGGGAGACAAAGCCCCATCTTCACTTCCTGAAGGGAGATAAAGCCTCACCCGACTTCCTGTGAGGAGACAAAGCCCCACCTTCACTTCCTGAAGGGAGATAAAGCCTCACCCGACTTCCTGTGGGAGACAAAGCCCACCTTCACTTTCTGAAGGGAGATAAAGCCTCACCCGACTTCCTGTGAGGAGACAAAGCTCCACCTTCACTTCCTGAAGGGAGATAAAGCCTCACCCGACTTCCTGTGGGGAATACAAAGCCCCACCTTCACTTCCTGAAGGGAGATAAAGCCTCACCCGACTTCCTGTGGGGAGACAAAGACCCACCTTCACTTTCTGAAGGGAGATAAAGCCTCACCCGACTTCCTGTGGGGAGACAAAGCCCACCTTCACTTTCTGAAGGGAGATAAAGCCTCACCCGACTTCCTGTGAGGAGACAAAGCCCACCTTCACTTCCTGAAGGGAGATAAAGCCTCACCCGACTTCCTGTGGGGAGACAAAGCCCCACCTTCACTTCCTGTAATTTGTCTCAGCATTTCAGCTGCTGCAATCAGATTACACTTGACAACAGGCATTGTCGGTCACTTAGTGTCAGCACTTGGGAGGGATTTTAATGAGGAAACCGTCACTTTTAAGTAAAAAGACATCAAGTTATCCAGAAATACGGGGAGGATTCCCTTAGGGACACATCCTATTATTTTCCTCTACGTTTTGACTGTTATAAATGATAGATTTTTAATTTTTGATGCTTATATTGATATTTCAGAATTTAATTTATACTATATTATTATATATTATATTGTAGTAATGTCACCTCCAGTCACGACTCATAAAGGCCCCAGCCGGGATGCGGGGATCCGAGGGAGCGCCACGTGCTGGATAATGGCACCGGTTGGCGTCAAGCCTTTGTTCTGGCGGTGCTGTCACATATGACGCTCCCTGCTGGCAGCTTCAAGTCTTTAGGAGAACGTCCAAGTGCACTTCCATTCCCATACAGAATTCCCGCGGCCGCCGCTCCCGTCTCCGCGCCGCTTTCATCTCACATTTGTGTTGATAATATTTCATTATTCATTTCTCATGGTATTTCATGACATTTGACAGACTCCAGCAATAATCTTTCCATCTTGCCGGCACGCTGAGAAATAGGAAACTACAACCGGTTTTTGCGGGGGAAGGACGTCGTCTTACAGATGACGGAATCTTTATTTTCGAGATTATAACAAAAGTTTACAATTAATTGCGGAATAAAAGTACAATCTAAGCGTTGCCGAGTGCGGACCGGATCATAAAACATCAAAGAGACGAGGATTTAGAGGATTACAGCCAATACAATGTATCACTGCAGAAATCATGACGGGTTTATCTAGAATTTATATTCATTCTAAATTAAAGGAATCCTCTGTAATTGTAAAGCCCTTCTGTCATCTATTGGTTTTGCAAAAACTATCTATCTATCTATCTATCTATCTATCTATCTATCTATCTATCTATCTATCTATCTATCTATCTATCTATCTTTCTATCTTTCTATCTTTATCTATTTAAAACTGCTGATCACAGATGTCTCACCGATCTCCTGTCATGCACACTCTATTGCCGCACCTCCACCCAATTGGTTCCTGTACAGACTAGTACTCTCTAAAAGCACCTGCACAGATTGGAATATCCCTGACTGCAGGACTAGGAGATAACTGCTCAGGCCTCGCTTCCTGATCGGCCGTCGAGAGTTTCTCTTACATCCTAAGGAACCAGGGGTGAAGCGCAACGACTGCAACAGGACAAGAATACAGAGGCCGATAATACCAGCGTGATAGTGTGGAGGCAGGGGTAGCATACACCTGAGCTGGCCCTAGGAAACCCTACACTAATCCCTGTCATCAAGATCAACCCTGAAGGTGATGATGCCTGAGTCCCGTGCCTTGTTTGTCGCCTAGAACACAGGCAAGACAACAGATATAGCAGATATCCAAGAAAATCTCCAAATAGAAGCTTCACTGCTGAAAATGCAACAACCCCACAGCTTAACAAAAGTGATCTCCTTTAAGTATACAAGTTCTATAACTGGAATGAAGTGAAGTCAGAGGTGGGTAGATATTGCGGAAGGGGAGGATAATCATAAGCTACAGCTGAAGGCTAAGAGAAGACTGATCTGGTAATAAAGAGGTTCTTAACCTCTTCACCATAGAACAGAAATCTCCTCTTCAAAACCATGGTCAAGTGAGATTGGCAGAAAGCCTGCAATTAATCAAATGCCGAAACCTTCTGACCTCAGGTCCCCCAGTGGTGACAACAGGATGTGGCACACACCTGACAGCGAGAACTCATGTGCAAAGTAGAAGGGGCAAAATTGTCACTATCTATCTATCTAGCTATCTAGCTATCTGTGTGGCCCACTGGGACGGGGTACTCGGTACCGGACCGGGGGTAGAACTGGGGAATGATCACGGCCGGCTTGGTCCGGACCCGGTTCCACAAGTAAAAGGGAATATTTACAGGGGATGTTTGTCGTGACGCCACCCATGGGTTGTGGTCAGTGTGGGGACCACCGCTGCAGTGGACTTTTGTCAGGAGGATGGAGGGATGCTGCAGCGAGGTGGATGAGCCCGCAGCGGCTCGGGGCTGCTCCTGACAGGGTATAAAGGTGTATATACAGTTCTGTCTGCAGGGAATCACACACAAGAGACTGAAGCAGGGTTCGCCGGGTTTACTTGCAAGTTCTTCCACAGTTCAACACAGTTTACAGCACAGTTCACACAGCTAACTGTGGTTTCTCTCTCTGAACCTCCTGCAGCCAGGTTCCCTCTCTGAGACCCTTCAGTTTCTCGGTAACCTTTCCGGCTTGTCTCTCATATGCTCTTCCCTGTGGGCTGTATTGCGGCAACTCGGTCCCTTTGTGTGACTTCTCCCTGTGTGTGTGGGCAGCAAGCCTGGGTCCTATAGTGTTGCTGTGCCTCCAACCCCTGTGGTAGGAACTCTGACTTGGAATCAGGGTCCCCCGTCGGTTTGTCTGGGTTCCGGCGTTCTGTGGTACCCCTCAGAGCCGACACTCTGGTCTCAGCCTAGCCTTGGGTATCCCTATCTTGCAAGGGATCACCGGGCTCTTTCTGACCCGTGTGACTACCAAATACCTCAAGGGAAACCTATCCCGCCTGTAGTCGGTCAACGCTGCCGTACTCCTCGGACCTGGTTGCACCGGTCCGGTCTCTGTCCTTCCTTTCCCTTGGGCTGCAGGCTATGAAGCGGGCTTTCTCTCCATGGAATGTGGATTCTGCGCCTCCAGGGAGCCCTATCCCACTGGTAAAGTGTCTTTCTGTCTGCTTGGTCTTGGCTTCTCAGCACCCACTGGCCTACTAACTCACTCCGCCTACTGTCCCTCCTTTTATCCCTGGTCTGTCACCTGACCTACTTTCCAACCCACTTCCCTCTAAAGCCTGTCACCCCTTGCCCGCTTAGAGGCCCGGGCTCCGGGTTGTGTTTTGTGTCTGGTGTGTGTGTGTTTTGAGGGTGTTCCTACAGAGCTGCCTCCTATCTGCCTGGCTGCAGTTCCTCTTGTGGCCTCCTGGTTGCAGGGGTGCCACATATCTATCTATCTATCTATCTATCTATCTATCTATCTATCTGTCTGTCTGTCTGTCTGTCTGTCTGTCTGTCTATCTATCTGTAGCAGTGTAGCACCCCAGGGTCACAATGTCACGCCTGGAAGCAACAAGGGGGTTCTCTATTCAGGTGGCACAGCATCCAACACTTTCCTGTCTCCAGACCGGAAGGGAGAGCTCTAGAACCCAGCGTAAGGGGAGCTTCCCTATATAAAGTTCTGGCCTGGAGGTGGCATTAGTCAGAACAGCCATGAAGTGAGTCTGAGGAGGAAGGAGAGGAGAGCCTGGGGGAGCCAAGGAGCGTCGTGCTCGTCTCAGAGGAAAACGCAGAGAACAGATACCGGGTTCGAGTCTGTGCAGGGTCTAATATCCCGGCAGCCAATACCGGAGGGTGGGGAATTCAAAGTCCCCCAACCACACAGTGTCAGGTGGCAAAGCAGCATACTAGAGCCCTGGGTCTCCACCGAGGAGCGACCCCTGAAACAGGACTCGAGCTGCCTGTTATACTGGCACGCGCGGGAGAGAGAGGGCAAGCACAGGGGAATGCGCAGAGGAGAGGCCTCCAACCCACCCGGCTAGGTGGATTCCCCGATTGCTTCCATCAGGCCACCCGGGTCCACAGTAACATCTAAACCGGTGCCCTGGAGTGTACCTGTGACGGACAAGTAAAGGTAAACATTCATTGCTGTGGCCTCCAGTTATTTGCACACCCTCCATCCTGCACCTTACACCCTTCAACATCCACTGCCCCGGGGATCCGCTCTGCCCGTGGGGAGCCGCTCCATCCCAGCTGCCCGTCCATCATCCCCGAAGGTTCTGTAGCAGCGGTGGCCATCTATAGCCACAAACCACGGGTGGCGTCACGAATAAATTTCTTGTTAAACCATCCCATTCCCGAAAATCCCTCTCAGCTGCACCCAGAGTCACGGAAATCGGGTCTCGACTCCCCTTGGCCTTGGGACCCGTCATATCTATCTATCTATCTATCTATCTATCTATCTATCTATCTATTTCACTGATCCACCTGGCTTTACGGATTTTTCTGTCTATTATCTGTATATCTATGTATCTATTATCTGTATATCAAATTAATTTAAAAAAAGCTTTATTGGCAGGACTAAATATATGTATCTCTCATACATAACACCACCACTAGAATATGCCGTACTAAGCAGTGTAAGTGAGTGTGGGATTCCAGAAGCGACGATCCGGTGTAGACAGATGGCGGTAGAATCACTGAGTCTCTCTAGGCGGTTTCATCATGAATATGCACAAGTGCCTTGGAAAGTCTTCAAACAGCGCGCAGGTCTGAATAAAATGTTCCCTCCAGTGAGTGAAACCTGTGTAGAGAAACAGATAAATAAAAGAAACATATCCTCCAGGAATATCCCCAGAAATAGAGCGGAGGGCGGGGGGGATCGTACGCCATCGGATCAGTGACTGTACACAGTGGGGCGGATGGATTAATAGTGCCGTAATCATCCACAGCGGAAAAGTGCAGGAGATAAATCTGCCAAATGTATCATAGAGATGGCGGGTGAGAGTATGAGCGGAATGAAGAGCTCGGACGATCGGTGACTTCTCAGGATCAGGACATTCACGTCGTCACATCCTCGACCACGAGGAGAGGCTGCATGTTTTCAGGATTTCCTTAGCATTTGACAGTTGGTAATTTAATCTCCTGCACAGCTAATGATTCCAACTGTCCAATGCTAAGGAAATCCTGAGTGCGGCCCTTGATTCCTGGTGTTTGAGACCCCTGTTGGAAATTCCTTAGCGGCATTTCACGAACTTGTTTGCCAATTCCAAATTCGGAATGAACCTGGATGATTCCAATTCTGGATCGGGAACATTTTGCTAGAAAGTCTGAGAGCTTGGTTTTGTTCGGTAACTGATTGGTCACATGGTGCGCAGGTCCTGTAAGGTCGTAAACACAGCAACTGCTGGTGCACTTAGGAAGAATCACCGGGGAGGGGGAGTATTGCAGGGTTTTTGTTTTAAAAGTTGTAGGAAAAAAGCATCACAAACATAGCGGAGCGTGTGGAGACCGGGACCGGGGGAGGGGAACAGAACATGAGGAGGCCAAGGGAGGGGAAGGAAGCATCTAGAGAACAGGACTGGGGGAGGGGTGCGTGTGGTTAGCGGGACTGGGGGAGGGGAACAGGGTGTGCAGAGACCAGGACCAGGGGAGGGGAACAGAGCAGAGAATGTGGAGACCGGGATCGGGGGAGCGGAGTGTGCAGAGACCGGGATTAGAGAGGGGAGCATGCGGAATCCAGGACCAGGGTTGGGGAGGAACATGCAGAGACTTGGGAAGGGGAGAGGAGTGTGCTGACCCCGGGACCGGGGAGGGGAGTGGAGAATGCGGAGATCGGGAGGGGAGCAGAGTGTGCGAAGACCAGGACCGAGGGAGGGGAGTGAAGCGTGCGGAGATCAGGGGAGGGGAGCGTGCGGAGTCTGAGACTGGGGAGGGGAGTGGAGCATGCAGAGCCTGAGGGAGGGGAGCAAAGTGTGCAGAGACTAGGATCGGGGAAGGGAGCGTGCAGAACCGGGAGAGGGGAGCAAAGTGTGCAGACACCGAAACTGGAGGAGGGGAGTGGAGCATGGAGATTGGACTGGGGAGGGGAACATTACATGTGGAGACCATGACCTGGGGAGGGGAGTGGAGCATACAGAGTCCAGCACTGGGGGAGGGCAGGGAAGCAGAGCATTCTGAGACTGGGAGAGGGGTGCAGAGCATGTGGAGGAGACCAGGACCGTGCGGAGACAGGGACTGGGGAAGGGGAGAAAAGCGTGCAGAGACCGAGACCGGGGAGGGCAGCATGTGGAGTCTGGGACCGGGGGAGGGGAGCAGAGTGTGTGGAGACCAGGACCGGGGGAGCAGAGCATGTGGAGACTGGGACTGGGGAGGGGAGTGTGCGGAGACCAGGACCGGGGGAGGGAACCAGAGCTTGGAGAGACTGGGACCGGGGGAACTACAGTCTCTACCTACTCTCTGTCCTCCCTGACTCCATGTCTGTGAGGTGAGCGGCACGCATGGAGATCACTGAGGAGAGGAGCATGTGGAGAATGGGACCAGGGGAGGGGAGAGGAGTGTACGGAGACTGTGACCAGAGAGGGGAGTGTGCAGAGACCAAGACTGGGAGAGGGGAGCAGAGCGTGCAGAGACTGGGACCGGGGGAGGGGAGCAGAGAACATGGAGATCAGGACTGGGGGAGGGGAGCATGCAGAGAATGGGACAGGGGAAGGGGAGAGGAGTGTGCGGAGACCGGGACCATGGAGGGGAGCATGCGGAGACCAGGACCGTGGGAGGAGAACGGAGCGTGCAGAGACCGGGACCGGGGTAACCACAGTCTCTACCTGCTCTCTGTGTTTCCCCGACTCTGTGTCTGCTAAAGAATCTTTGGTGTTGTCATCGTCATGTGATCTGTGACTCCGCCCATGACCGTGACATCACTACATGTCCTGGAGGTGATGTCTTTTGTTGTGTATACGGCAGGTGGGTTTGTGGTGGGGCAGGCTGCGGGGTGTGGGGAAATGTGGCCACCGGAAGAATTGCTTGCCAATCGCGTGATTGGAGGACATGATTACGGCGGATCTGGATAATGGACGCCACAAGGTAAGTATATATTAGATGGGGGACCTTACACCACTTTTTGTAATTATGGGATCTCCTCCATTTTTTAAACCGCCACGATAAAGCAGACCACTGGTGGTTGCAGCCTGTAGCTGCTGTTATTATAAAAAATAGGGCGGGAGCCCACGTCATTTTTTTTTTAATATTTATTTCTTTTTACACTGCCATACAGCAAAGTTGTCTGGAACCAATCACAGACTCTGACATAGAGGGCGGGGGTCATGTATAGCAGTCTGTAACCAATCACAGACTCTGACATAGAGGGCAGGGGTCATGTATAGCAGTCTGTAACCAATCACAGACTCTGACATAGAGGGCGGGGGTGATGTATAGCAGTCTGTAACCAATCACAGACTCTGACATAGAGGGCGGGGGTCATGTATAGCAGTCTGTAACCAATCACAGACTCTGACATAGAGGGCGGGGGTCATGTATAGCAGTCTGTAACCAATCACAGACTCTGACATAGAGGGCAGGGGTCATGTATAGCAGTCTGTAACCAATCACAGACTCTGACATAGAGGGCAGGGGTCATGTATAGCAGTCTGTAACCAATCACAGACTCTGACATAGAGGGTGGGGGTCATGTATAGCAGTCTGTAACCAATCACAGACTCTGACATAGAGGGCGGGGGTGATGTATAGCAGTCTGTAACCAATCACAGACTCTGACATAGAGGGTGGGGGTGATGTATAGCAGTTTGTAACCAATCACAGACTCTGACATAGAGGGCGGGGGTCATGTATAGCAGTCGGCAACCAATCACTAATGCTGACACAGAGGGTGGGGTCATGTATACCAGTCTCTAACCAATTACAGACTCTGACACGGAGGGCAGACGTCGTGTTTGCAGTCTGTAACCAATCACAGACTCTGACATAGAGGACAGAGGTCGTGTTTAGACGTTTGTAACCAATCACAGACTCTGGCACAAAGGGTGGGTGGAAAAAGCAGTAAATATTCATGAAGCTTAATGAATGGGCCTGGAAGAAAGTCTGACAGTGGTCTTATCTTTCGGGAAATATCGTACGTATAACTGTCCTGCTATTGCCCCCATTTTGCCTCCATTTGCAGCCCCCCAGTTCTTACTACCACCACTTTACGCCATTTTTCAGCGCTGAAGTTCGTTATCTGGGACGAAGTTTGGTTCCCGAAGCCAACTTTTTTTTGTCTGTGTGGATTTGCATCGAACCCAAATATTCAAGGGTCCGCTCATCCCTTATCATTGTCTATGTCATGCTGGGCATAGGGAAACACCCAGCGCAGGACGACAAGGGGGAAAAGGAGTCCCTGATCCTAAGGGCAAAGGGAAGATGGTGATCCTTAGGAACAATAGCACTGACAGCTGACTCACCTAACAACCCTATACAGTCTCCGCAACTGTCGCCGATCAGGATACCTCATCCCTGTCTGTCCCTCATCTAAGAATACTTAGGGATCAGACATGGAGGACACTGGTCAACCCAATTAACAGCTAAAGGAAAACAGCAGGGAAACAAACAAAGGGGAGAGGGAGATACTGCTGAAAGGAGAACCAGATAACAAAGTACATCAGGAAGCAACACCAACTCCAAACAAGCTATCATCAGTAATGCATCATGGATGCCAAGGGTATAAATATAGACATCTGAAGGTTGGCAGGTCCTAGTGACCTCCAGCTATTACCAAGCAGAGAAATACCTCTTAAAGGGACAGAACTACAATTCAGGGCTTTGGCTGTTTGGCCAGATGCTGGGACCTTCTACGTGTGGCCGCAACTGCTTCATCCATGTCTCCTGATACACCCACGACAGTCTAAAGGTAATGAGTGACCAAAACGTCTGACGGGTACAGGAAGCTCGCGATTCTTCAGATGTATTTGGAAATTGCCCCCGTTCTTTTTTATCTTGTAATAAAGTTTTCAGAACTTCACGTAAAACGATATTTCTACATTTCTACATTCTAACACAATCCACCTCAATTCAATCATAGAGAACGGAGCCCCCCGTGAAGCCCCCCCATCCACCCTCAGCCCTGATTAATCAGACGGTACATGTATCACAGGTGTGCGCGTCTCGTTAATTAACGGAACTTGTAGGAAAATGTTCTATTTCCTAACGAAAATGAAACGAGACTGTGGAGATCCTCCTGCGTAAATCTCTGAGACGAGAAGATGAGATTGTGATTCTTTTCCAAGGATAACAGGGAAAACCCAGACACATTTCACGTCGGCGTAATCAGCTCCGCAGCGAGACCCAAAGTCACAGGAAGGAGAGATTTACCGGAAAGTAACAAACTTCAGACTTGTTGTTCCTCTTCGTCTCTGCTTATTTCCCTTCAGATCTTAGATATTATATTTTTGTGTTCCTCTAATTGCTGTTTTCTAATATGCATAAAATGTCTCCTTCCGTCTGGGGGGCCGTCACGTCCTTCCGGAATAAAACTGTTAATACTAAATGCTAGTCAGCGGGATTATGGGGAGGGATGTGGCGGCGCATCGTGAGCCGGGACGGCGGCGGCAGGCTTATCCCTCCATCTGCCGGTGACAGCAGTTGCGTGTTTGCTCGTTTTCTCACCGTCCCCCTGAGTTTTCCTGGAAAGTTGGAGATATTGAGAATGAAACAGATAACAGTAGCCAAGTGCCGCCTATTTGCTTTTATGCACGGTGGATAAATAGAGCAATCAACAGCGAGAACTTGGATCAGCGGGTGAGCGACAAGGTAAATAATCAGAGTACAGGGCTGGAGTACTGTCACGTTGGACTAAGGGGTGTCCGACTACCATGCGTGACAGTGGATGCATGGACCAACGATGTCCGGCGCACTACAGGAGACTACAGATGGGGAGACATCGGGGGGAGGGCCCTGCTTACAGGGAATGGGGAAAAGGTGACTTCCTGCACTCACCTGAGGTTGTGCCCTGATCTCCCTACCGTCCCTATATGGGTTCTTTCAACCTCTTGCCAAGCTGGATACTTAGACCCTCACTTGCCCTAATGTTAGCCCTCAATAGGGAATGGGAGAACTAGTCCCAACCACTGCAATTACAACAAGAGCAAAGCATGCTGTAACCATGTGAATATATAAAAGGAAATGGGAGTGATCAGAAAGTAGACACACCTGGACAAGAACTAGCTATCTTGCTAGAAGCAGAGACTGACAACTCCTTAACTGCCAAAGGTAAGAAACACATTTAATATGAAGTGTCAATACAAACATGGGGCAGAGGTCCAAAACTAGTCGCAAGTCTCCCAGGTAAGAAAGACCATCATAAGGTCTTTACAGACTTCAATTCTTTCCAGACTGGCTGGACTGCATGCCTGGTTGTACCAATACCCTGGACCTGCTGTAACAACTACAGTAAAGAGACCTTTTTACTGTAGTTGTTGCAGTAGGTCCAGGGTATTGGGACAACCAGGCATGCAGTCCAGCCAGTCTGGAAAGAACTGAAGTCCACTCTGCTGGAGTGAGGTATTGTGGCCTTCCTGCTGACTTGTCTCTGTGGTGTCCTGGTGCTTTGGAGCCCTCCTATACTCCCTCTGAGTATAGTGTATACCCTCCAGCCAGACAGGTGATGCACACCCTGTGAGCTGCAGCTTCACCTAAGACCTCTGGTCCTCTTTACCCTTGTGCCTCGGATGGGCCCACAAGGGTAACTACTGGGCATAAAGTCCAGCAGCCTCCATATTCTGCTGCCAGGTCGTAGAAACCTGCCAGCTTAAGGCCTGGTGCCCTACCTTCAGCTTGTCCCTCTGCCAGGCCTCTGGCAGACTGAAACTCTCCTTGCTTACCTCTCCCTCCCTATCCTAACTACTCCCTCCAACAATAATGTGTGACATGTACCTGTTGTGCACACATGAAGATAGGGCCCAGAGACCACTTCACATGATGACCCAGGAGGCCCCTTCACAGGATGACGGGGAAGGTTCCTTCACACGATGAACCAGGAGGTCCCTTCCGACATTTACTTTCTGATACTGATATTCTATGGTATGTATCTGGCAGGCATAAAGACTTGGTAGTATGGCTGGAACTCCAAGCAGGATCCACTTAGCAATATAACCAGCAGACGACCAGCAAGGGGAAGGTATAAATAGCCACACATGAAATGTGATAGGACAGACTAAATGAATAAAACACCTGGTGACTGAAAAAGAATTAAATGTAAAAGATAATCAGCACTTGGACAGAGACTGAACCTGCTGTGCCTCAGTTTGTCCAACCATGCAGGAACATGTGGGAAATACCACAGCTCCTAACCAGGGAGGAGGTAAAAAAAGTATATACTCATTACAGTCAGGGATTGCAGCCGTATTTTTTTTATGATGAAAAACAAGCTTTTAAACAGACAATGAAATATTTTACATCCCAGAATCAGCTGTGATCCCCGGCTGTAATGTCTGTATACTCTTATATTCTGTGATCCCTGGCTGTAATGTCTGTATACTATATTTCTGTGATCCCCGCTGTAATGTCTGTATACTCTTATATTCTGTGATCCCTGCTGTAATGTCTGTATACTCTTATATTCTATAATCCCTGGTTGTAATGTCTGTATACTCTTATATTCTGTGATCCTCGGCTGTAATGTCTGTATACTCTTATATTCTGTGATCCCCGGCTGTAATGTGTGTACACTCTTATATTCTGTGATCCCCAGCTGTAATGTCTGTATACTCTTATATTCTGTGATCCCCGGCTGTAATGTCTGTATACTCTTATATTCTGTGATCCCCGGCTGTAATGTCTGTATTCTCTTATATACTGTGATCCTCGGCTGTAATTTCTGTATACTCTTATATTCTGTGATCCCGGCTGTAATGTCTGTATACTCTTATATTCTGTGATCCCCGGCTGTAATGTCTGTATACTCTTATATTCTGTGATCCCTGGCTGTAATGTCTGTATATTCTTATATTCTGTGATCCCCAGCTGTAATGTCTGTATACTCTTATATTCTGTGATCCCCGGCTGTAATGTCTGTATACTCTTATATTCTGTGATCCCTGGCTGTAATGTCTGTATTCTCTTATATACTGTGATCCTCGGCTGTAATGTATGTATACTCTTATATTCTGTGATCCCTGGCTGTAATGTCTGTATAGTCTTATATGCTGTGATCCCCGGCTGTAATGTCTGTATACTCTTATATTCTGTGATCCCTGGCTGTAATGTCTGTATACTCTTATATTCTGTGATCTCCGGCTGTAATGTCTGTATAGTCTTATATTCTGTGATCTCCGGCTGTAATGTCTGTATAGTCTTATATTCTGTGATCCCTGGCTGTAATGTCTGTATACTCTTATATTCTGTGATCCCTGGCTGTAATGTCTGTATACTCTTATATTCTGTGATCCCTGGCTGTAATGTCAGTATACTCTTATATTTTGTGATCCCCGGCTGTAATGTCTGTATAGTCTTATATTCTGTGATCCCTGGCTGTAATGTCTGTATACTCTTATATTCTGTGATCCCCGGCTGTAATGTCTGTATACTCTTATATTCTGTTATCCTCGCCTGTAATGTCTGTATACTGTACATGTATGAGAACACGTCTGAAGCTGTGAATCTACATTCAGGGACAGAGGATCTTGTACTTTCAGGCCCACGATGTGTATGAAGCGATGGCGGTCAGTGTGACAGCTCGTCGTCTTCCTCTGTCATGTCGAGACGTTCTGACATAAAGCGTCTTCCCAGACAGCAGATGTTCGCGGCTGTGATACATTGTGAAATGTCACCCAGGATCTCCGTTTTCTCGAGTCTTCGAGCTCACACAGAGGTCACTTTATATTTTTTACAGCAAGGACAACTGGAGAAAAAAAAGCAAAACACTTCCCTGAAGACACCAAAGTGGCGACATATCGACGCGTTTCTCAAGGACTCGATGTTTGTGTCATTAGATTTCTGCAGATTAAATGAGAGCAAGGTGTCAAGTGCGGAGGAGCAGAAACTAAAGGTCCGCGAGGACGGAGAATAAAACTGTCTAGAAGTTTGTGAAGATTTATGTGATGAATGGCCAATATCTAGACTGTAGGGGGCAGTATTGAGAAATAAGAGTCTTATATTCCTTCTCCCTTCAGATTGTAGGTTTGTTATGCACATGAGTAATCCAACATGAATAAAGACAACTGCTCCTGGCCCAACTGGTTCCTATAGAGACTAGTATTCCTATCAGCACAGTCCCTGCTGGCTCCTGCACAGGCTGGAATATCGCTAACTAGAAATAAACAACTCGGACCTGGCTTCCTGAAAGGCCATCAAGTTGTTCCTCCTTAGGAACCAGAGGAAGAAAGCTATATGCAATAACCCAAGACAAGGAAAGTGTGCAGAGAGACAAGGTGGGCAAACCTAAAACATGTGCCCAAGTAGAAAGGGTGAAGCAGCAACTGCAATTTAGGAAACACTCCTACAACCTAACTATAACAGGAGAAAGGAGTGGGTAAGATAAGTGAGACAGCAACAATAACAAGTGTCAGGATTCCGACTTCTCCATGCAACCTTCGGTGTCTCCTTGCTCTGATTCAGGGTGGAGTCTGCTGACTCCTCTTGACCATGTATTTTCTGCCTGTCATGAATATTTACATTTCAGTTCCACATTTAGACCCCTGCCTTAGTATTTTGTGTCTAACTCTGGCTTCTTCAATGTTACTCCTGAGACTTGCTCCAGTGTCAGCATCTCCAGATCGGCTCTTCATCCACCTGCTGCTAATAATCTGCTCTGCCGAATTTGCTAGATGTCCTCCAACAACAAGCCCTTGCCCTGTGAAGGAGTGCACCAGTTTGCCTGATTCTGCTCTGCTCCATATCAGGTGCTGCCATTTTCTATTTCTGCTTTGCCTGGTGACTTATATTGCAGAGTGGTTCTCTGGACTTTATGGACTTGTAACTTAAACTGCTCTGCGCTGTGCTGGTTGAAGAGACTGTTTGC
This sequence comes from Allobates femoralis, assembly GCA_033576535.1. Classification (NCBI taxonomy): domain Eukaryota; kingdom Metazoa; phylum Chordata; class Amphibia; order Anura; family Aromobatidae; genus Allobates; species Allobates femoralis. The sequence continues at coordinate 623,816,544 of JARQOC010000001.1, read as the reverse complement.
TCAAGTGACTATTTCAGTTCTGGCTGCACAGCTGTGTGTAAACAGTGCTCTGCAAGACTTTTTGAACTTTGCCCACATTACTGTTTGCATCTTGTTTCACTTTACTGCAAGTGTGAAAATATAAACTTGAACTCTAAAACCTTGCCTCGGTCTTTTGTCCATTTCTAAGCCACCTGATTCCATGAGTATCCACTAAAAACATTACACCAAGCTGATCTCTGGCATACAGGCAACAATGCCTAGCAGTGGGTCTAGAATTCCTTAGGCCAGCATGTAAAGTATAAATATATAAATAGCCTCACCCAAAAAGTGATAGGACAGAGTAAATGGACAAATGAAAACACCTGCTGACTGCAAACCAAAGGGATAGAAGCAACGTAGAATACAAAAGGGATTAACCTTCCAGTGACTCAGTTGGGGAAGGAAGCTAACCCCACAATACAAGGTCATTGGATCAAATCCTGAGGCATGGCAGGTAAATATTAACCACATTCCCTAAGAGGCTTTCTAGACTTTAAAGCTGAACTGTTGTTTCAGTTAACTGCGTGGAATAAGCTGTTGTGTGTGAACATAAGAAATAACACTATTATGGGACATTATATGACTTGGATCCTGCATTTTCACCCTTTCTCCGCTCTGCAGCTTCTATCTCTGATTTTCAGCTGTCTCTGAGCTAGTGGGTATAGATGAGCAGCAATGATGTCCCCTATAAACAGTGCACACAGATATGAGGGATTCCTGCTCACTGTCTCTATGTAACACATGTCCAGAAGCAGCAGCATGTAGCGCAATATACAGCAGTACTGAGCAGTGTAGCTGTGAATCCATTTCTAGGGTGAGATAAAACAAGTTCTAGAAATCAACAGCAGCATGAAGGAGATTAAACAGCAGTTCTGACCAGTGTAAACATGAATCCATTTCTAGGGTGAAATAAAATAACTACTAGAAATAAGTAGCTGAAAGTAGGACATTATACTGCAGCACTGAGCAGTGTAGATATGAATCCATTTCTGGGGTGAGATAAATCAACTACTAGAAATCAGCAGCAGCATAGAAGACAAATAGTAACATTGAGCAGTGTAGATGTGAACTAATTTCGGGGTGAGATAAAATAACTACTAGCAGCGGCATAAAAGACATTATACAGCAGCACTGTGCAGTATTTCTGTGAATCCATTTCTGTTATGAGATAAAACAACTACTTGAAATTAGCCAGGACATGGAGGACATTATAAAGCAGTACTGAGCAGTGTAGATGTGGATCCATTTCTGGGTTGAGATAAAACAACTACTAGAAATCAGCAGTGGAAGAGAAGACATTATGCAGCAGTACACAGAAGTGTAGCTGTAAATCCATTTCTAAGGTGAAATAAAATAACTAGTAAAAATCTTCAGCAACATGGAGGACATTATGCAGCAGTACTCAGCAGTGTAGATGTAAATCAATTTCTGGGGTGACATACAGAACTACTGGAAATCAGCAGCAGCATGGAGGACATTATACAGCAGTACTAAGCAGTGTAGATGTAAATTCAGTGTGAATACAGCAGTACTGAGCAGTGAAGATGTAAATCCATCAGCAGCGAGAGGAAAAATACTTTCTAAAAAGGCAGCCACACAGAAAACATTATACAGTACTGATCAGTGCATCTGTGAATCCAGCTCTGTAAAACGAGAACACCATCTGTGTGGCCATCTCTCACTTAACTACGCCCACACTTCTATCTACAAAAAGTTCCAGAACTTCTTAAATTAATGATTATTTTCGGTCCGGGACCTTTCCTTGTGATCAGGACATCTTTACCTGCATTAGTCTGAGTATATTCAGTGTCCATTGATGACTGATGAAGAAATCTGGTCAATGGTCCCGGAGCCGCGGAGCGACCATCTACCGTATTCACTTATGCTGAAAAAACTATAAAATAATTAATTTCTTTAATATTTCATTCGGACTGAAAGGGAAACTCTTAATAAAGCTTCACTGCCTCAATGTGGTCTCTGCAGGATGACCGGAACGCTGAGAGCAACGTAATGGCCGAGATACAAGAAACTGCTGTAATAAAGGAAAATGGATCTAGATGGAAACAATGGATAATAAACAAGAGCGAGACGAGGTAATAAGATGATAAGATGGAAAACAGGCATGAAATGATAGAATCACTGAGACTTCTCAGTCTTCCTTAAGTCTTTATAACAACTATAATATCTATGTACCTAATACTGCTCCTATGTACAAGAATATACCGTATTTTTCACTTTTTAAGACGCACTTTTGTTCCCCCAAAACTGGGGGGAGAACGGGGGTGCGTCTTAAAAAGAGAATGTAAAAAAAAAATGTTAAAAAAAAAAATATTACCTAGGGGGGATGTGGGGTGGGATGGATCGGAGGTACCTGATGTGGTTGTCATGGGGCCAAGGAGGTTGGGGGCCAAGGCACAAGCTGTGGGGGTGTTGCGCCGGTCTCCGGTGGGCGCCGCCATTATTATTTACCAGCATGCATTGCCGGTCTGGCAATGCACGCTCTTGTGTCTGTAAATGGTCGCGGATGGGGTCTGTGCATGCGCCGTGGCCATTTCTATGTACTCCAGTACTATGTTCTCCAGTCTTCAATAAAATGGCCACGGCGCATGCGCAGACTGCGATTCGCGGACAATTCTGGACACAAGAGCGTGCATTGCCAGACCGGCAATGCATGCTGGGAAAAAATAATGGCGGCGCCCACCGGAGACCGGCGCAACACCCCCACAGCTTGTGCCTTGGCTCCCAACCACCGTGGCACCCCTGCAGCTCCTGTCTTAGCCCCCAACATCTGTGGCACCCCCACAGCTCCTGCTTAGGACCCAACCTCCATGGCCCCGGAGCACCACCACAAACCTCCATCGGTAAGAGTTGGGGGGCTATGTAGCTGGATGCATGTCCCCCATTTTGGGACAAATATGAGGAGGGGGACATAAACCAGAATTGGGGCATGGATACCAGGAGGGGACCATATATTAGGAGGGGGGCCATATATCAGGAGGTGGACACACACCAGGATGGGGGCATGGATACCAAGTGGGGGACCATTTAATTAGGAGGGGGCACATATGCCAGAATAGAGACAAATATACCAGAATAGGGTACATATAAAGTGATTGTAAGACGAACACTGGCATTATAAGATGGACCCCATTTAACATTAAAAATATTTTTTTTTCTCTTTTCCTTCACCAAATTTGGGGGTGCGTCTTATAATCAGGTGCGTCTTATAAAGCGAAAAATACGGTAATAGTATAATACTGCTCCTATATACAAGAATATAACTACTATAATACTGCTCCTATGTACAAGAATATAACTACTATAATACTGCTCCTATATACAAGAATATAACTAATATAATACTGCTCCTATATACAAGAATATAACTACTATAATACTGCTCCTATATACAAGAATATAGCTACTATAATACTGCCCCTGTATACAAGAATATAACTACTATAATACTGCCCCTATGTACAAGAATATAACTACTATAATACTGCTCCTATGTACAAGAATATAACTACTATAATACTGCCCCTATGTACAAGAATATAACTACTATAATACTGCTCCTATGTACAAGAATATAACTACTATAATACTGCCCCTATGTACAAGAATATAACTACTATAATACTGCTCCTATGTACAAGAATATAACTACTATAATACTGCCCCTATGTACAATAATATAACTACTATAATACTGCTCCTATGTACAAAAATATAACTACTATAATACTGCCCCTATATACAAGAATATAACTACTATAATACTGCTCCTATATACAAGAATATAACTACTATAATACTGCCCCTATATACAAGAATATAACTACTATAATACTGCCCCTATATACAAGAATATAACTACTATAATACTGCCCCTATATACAAGAATATAACTACTATAATACTGCTCCTATGTACAAGAATATAACTACTATAATACTGCCCCTATATACAAGAATATAACTACTATAATACTGCTCCTATATACAAGAATATAACTACTATAATACTGCCCCTATATACAAGAATATAACTACTATAATACTGCCCCTATATACAAGAATATAACTACTATAATACTGCCCCTATATACAAGAATATAACTACTATAATACTGCCCCTATGTACAAGAATATAACTACTATAATACTGCTCCTATGTACAAGAATATAACTACTATAATACTGCTCCTATGTACAAGAATATAACTACTATAATACTGCTCCTATATACAGGAATATAACTACTATAATACTGCCCCTATATACAAGAATATAACTACTATAATACTGCTCCTATGTACAAGAATATAACTACTATAATACTGCTCCTATATACAAGAATATAACTACTATAATACTGCCCCTATATACAAGAATATAACTACTATAATACTGCCCCTATGTACAAGAATATAACTACTATAATACTGCTCCTATATACAAGAATATAACTACTATAATACTGCCCCTATATACAAGAATATAACTACTATAATACTGCCCTATATACAAGAATATAACTACTATAATACTGCCCCTATATACAAGAATATAACTACTATAATACTGCCCTATATACAAGAATATAACTACTATAATACTGCCCTATATACAAGAATATAACTACTATAATACTCCCTATTACAAGAATATAACTACTATAATACTGCCCTATATACAAGAATATAACTACTATAATACTGCCCTATATACAAGAATATAACTACTATAATACTGCCCTATTACAAAATAACAAAATACTGCCCTATGTACAAGAATATAACTACTATAATACTGCCCCTATATACAAGAATATAACTACTATAATACTGCTCCTATATACAAGAATATAACTACTATTATACTGCCCCTCTGTACAAGAAGATAACTACTATAATACTGCCCCTATGTACAAGAATATAACTACTATTATACTGCCCCTCTGTACAAGAAGATAACTACTATAATACTGCCCCTATATACAAGAATATAACTACTATAATACTGCCCCTATAAACAGAATATAACTACTATAATACTGCTCCTATGTACAAGAATATAACTACTATAATACTGCTCCTATATACAAGAATATAACTACTATAATACTGCCCCTATGTACAAGAATATAACTACTATAATACTGCCCCTATATACAAGAATATAACTACTATAATACTGCCCCTATATACAAGAATATAACTACTATAATACTGCCCCTATAAACAGAATATAACTACTATAATACTGCTCCTATATACAAGAATATAACTACTATAATACTGCCCCTATATACAAGAATATAACTACTATAATACTGCTCCTATATACAAGAATATAACTACTATAATACTGCTCCTATATACAAGAATATAACTACTATAATACTGCCCCTATATACATGAAGTGCACTGAGATACAGGCTGATTTGCTGCTAAGGGAAAAAAAGAAAAAAAAAAAACCTCTTTATATCTGATTCTCTAGCGAGTGTGACCGCGAGCTTTGTGTGACAGAGCGCAAGTGCGACAGAAGTAAGTGTGTGACTTGTGATTCAGTGAGGAGGTGTTTGGGAATCCTGCAACAAATACCTGTGTGAATTGCTGACTGTTTTTTTTTTTTTTTTTTTTACCTTTTTAATTTTATTGGGCTTTCTTAACTTTCTTTTCTCTCTACAAGTTTATAGACTCCTATTTTACTACCTGTAAGTTAAAGGGTTAACTACTCTGCACTTAAAACCTGTGGTGTAGCTATACTTACAAGGGGTTAATTAAGGGTGGGGGTGCATAATTAAGGGTTTATAAGAAGCAGCTGGTTGGGGCTTCCAGTCCTTTGGAAGTGCACTGAGATACAGGCTGATTTGCTGCTAAGGGAAAAAAAGAAAAAAAAAAAACCTCTTTATATCTGATTCTCTAGCGAGTGTGACCGCGAGCTTTGTGTGACAGAGCGCAAGTGCGACAGAAGTAAGTGTGTGACTTGTGATTCAGTGACTTTGGATTCAGGGAGTTTGGAAGGGAGGACTTACTGAATTGCTGGTTGTATTTTATTAATACATTTCTTTTTACTTATCATTTCTGTCTGGTGCAATCCCCATTAGGAAATGAGCTCCATGATTGGCAATGCCATCCAGTGTACATCTTGCCACATGTATGCATTCCTTGACCAGCCGGTCGAGGGTGCATACTGCTGTGTGAGATGTGAGTACGTTGTGCATTTGGAAGCCCAGATACTGGATCTAAATAAACGACTGACAACGCTGAGATCCATAGACAATATGGAAAGGAGTCTGCTGCTCACTGAACAGCTGCTCAATGGGATAGATGTGGGGGAGGATGGTACTATGGAGCCTCAGGACCATGAGGTAGCTAACTGGGTGACAGTTAGAAGGCGGGGTAGAGGGAAGGGTGCCAGGGAGGCTAGCCCTGATCTGGCACACCCCAATAAATTTGCTATGTTGGCAGATGAGGGGGGTGTGAGTTCAGGGATAGCACTGCTGCAGCAGGGCATGACCTCTGAAAGCCAGAGGAGTGTCTGCTCCAGTAAGGGGGAAAACAGGAGAGTAGGGCAGGCCAGACAGGTGCTGGTAGTGGGGGACTCAATTATTAGGGGAATAGATAGGGCAATCTGTCACAAAGACAGGGATCGTCGAACAGTGTGCTGCCTACCTGGCGCTCGAGTCCGGCACATCGCTGATCGGGTTGACAGATTACTGAGAGGGGCTGGTGAGGACCCAGCGGTCATGGTGCACATTGGCACAAATGACAAAGTTAGAGGTAGGTGGAAGGTCCTTAAAGATGATTTCAGGGAATTAGGCTGCAAGCTTAAGGCAAGGACCTCCAAGGTAGTATTCTCTGAAATACTGCCTGTACCACGTGCCACACCAGAGAGGCACCGGGAGATTAGGGAGATAAATACGTGGCTCAGGAATTGGTGTAGGAAGGAGGGGTTTGGGTTCCTGGAGAACTGGGCCGACTTCTCTGTTAGCTACAGGTTCTATGCTAGGGACGGGCTGCACCTCAATGGGGAGGGTGCAGCTGTGCTGGGGGAGAAAATGGCTAGAAGGTTGGAGGAGTGTTTAAACTAGGGATTGGGGGGGAGGGTATTCATTGTATAGGAGGGAAGATAGTGTAAACAGTAACCTGGGCACAAGTAATAAAATTGGGGGTGGCATGGGGGGTGGGGTTAGAACAGTCAATCTAGTAGGAAGGAATAGAGGTAAAGAGAGATGCATAAAGTGCATGTTCACTAATGCCAGAAGCCACCAACAAAATGGAGGAATTAGAATTGATTTTGTTGGAAAATAATTATGATATGGTGGGGATTTCGGAGACATGGCTGGATGAGAGCCAGGACTGGGCTGTTAATTTACAGGGCTATTGTCTGTTCAGAAATGAGCGTACAAATAGGCGAGGAGGAGGTGTATGTTTATACGTAAAATCATCCTTAAAACCCATCCTGCGTGATAATATAGGTGAATTTAATGGAAATGTAGAGTCCCTGTGGGTGGAGATAAGGGGAGGGGGAAAAAAGAATAAATTACTGATAGGGGTTTGTTATAAGTCCCCAACAATAATGGAAGTGGAGGAGAATATCCTCATAAAGCAAATAGATGAAGCAGCGACTCAGGGAGAAGTCATTATTATGGGGGACTTCAACTACCCTGAAATACATTGGGGATCAGAAACCTGCAGTTCCAGCAAAGGTAATAAGTTTTTGAAAACTATGAGAGACAATTACCTTTCACAACTGGTTCAGGACCCAACAAGAAGGGGGGCACTGCTGGACCTAATATTAACCAACAGGCCGGACCGCATATCAAATATACGGGTTGGAGGTCACTTGGGTAATAGTGATCATAACTTAATAAGCTTTCAAGTATCCTTTACTAAGACGTGTAGTAGAGGGGCCACAAGGACACTAAACTTCAGGAAGGCAAATTTCCAACGGTTGAGAGATGATCTTAGTGCAATAAACTGGGACGATGTCCTGAGACATAAAAGTACACAACACAAATGGGAGATGTTTATTATCCTCTGCACAATATATACCCTATGGGAATAAGCATGCTAGAAATAGGAGGAAACCACTATGGCTAAATAAAGCGGTAAGAAGTGCAATATGTGACAAAAAGAAAGCATTTAGGGAATTAAAGCAAGTAGGTAGTGATGAAGCATTAAATAAATACAGAAAATTAAATAACATTTGTAAAAAGCAAATCAAGGCAGCAAAGATTGAGACAGAGAGACTCATTGCCAGAGAAAGTAAAAAGAATCCCAAAATATTTTTTAACTACATAAATAGTAAGAAACTAAAAAATGATGGTGTTGGCCCCTTTAAAAATAGTCTGGGTGAAATGGTGGATGAGGATGAGGAAAAAGCAAATATGCTAAATTACTTTTTTCAACAGTATTTACACAAGAAAATCCCATGACAGACAATATGATCAGTGATAACAAAAATTCTCAATTAAACGTCACCTGCTTAACCCAAGAGGAAGTACGGCATCGTCTAAAAATCACTAAAATTGACAAATCCCCGGGCCCAGATGGGATACACCCCAGAGTGCTGCAGGAATTAAGTACTGTCATAGATAGACCATTATTTTTAATATTTAAAGATTCCATAATAACAGGGTCTGTACCACAGGACTGGCGTATAGCAAATGTGGTGCCAATATTCAAAAAGGGACAAAAACTGAACTTGGAAATTATAGGCCAGTAAGCTTAACCTCTACTGTGGGTAAAATCCTAGAGGGTTTTGTAAGAGATGCTATACTGGAGTATCTGAAGAAAAATAACCTCATGACCCATTATCAACATGGTTTTACGAGGGACCGTTCCTGTCAAACTAATCTAATAAGCTTCTATGAAGAAGTAAGTTCTGGACTGGACCAAGGAAATGCAGTGGATGTGGTGTATATGGACTTTTCAAAAGCTTTTGATACGGTGCCACACAAAAGGTTGATACATAAAATGAGGGCAATGGGGATAGGGAAAATATGTGTAAGTGGGTTAAGAACTGGCTTAGTGATAGGAAACAAAGGGTAGTTATTAATGGAACACACTCAGAATGGGTCACAGTTAACAGTGGGGTACCACAGGGGTCAGTGTTGGGCCCGCTTCTATTTAATATATTTATTAATGACCTTGTAGGGGGCATACAGAGTAGAATCTCAATATTTGCAGATGACACTAAACTCTGCAGGGTAATCAATACAGAGGAGGACAATTTTATATTACAGGAGGATTTATGTAAACTAGAAGCTTGGGCTGCTAAATGGCAAATGCGCTTTAATGGGGATAAATGTAAAGTCATGCACTTGGGCAGAGGAAACAAAAGGTATAATTATGTGCTTAATTGTAAAACACTGGGCAAAACTGTCACTGAAAAAGACCTGGGTGTATGGGTAGATGACAAACTCACATTTAGTGGCCAGTGTCAGGCAGCTGCTGCAAAGGCAAATAAAATAATGGGATGTATTAAAAGAGGCATAGATGCTCATGAGGAGAACATAATTTTACCTCTATACAAGTCACTAGTGCGACCACACTTAGAATACTGTGTACAATTCTGGTCTCCGGTGTATAAGAAAGACATAGCTGAACTAGAGCGGGTCCAGAGAAGAGCGACAAAAGTCATTAGAGGACTAAGGGGTCTGCAATACCAAGACAGGTTATTAGAGGACTGAGGGGTCTACAATACCATGGCAGGTTATTAAGCTTGGGGTTATTTAGCTTGGAAAAACGAAGGCTTAGGGGTGATCTTATAATAATGTATAAATATATGAGGGGACAGTACAGAGACCTTTCTAATGATCTCTTTACTCTTAGGCCTGAGACTGGGACAAGGGGGCATCCTCTACGTCTGGAGGGAAGAAGGTTTAATCATAATCACAGACGCGGATTCTTTACTGTAAGAGCAGTGAGACTATGGAACTCTCTGCCACATGATGGTGTAATGAGGGAGTCACTACTAACATTTAAGAAGGGCCTGGATGCCTTTCTTGAAAACTATAATATTACCAGTTATATATACTAGATTCTTTGATAGGGCGTTGATCCAGGGAATTAGTCTGATTGCCTTATCTGGAGTCAGGAAGGAATTTTTTCCCCCAATGTGGAGCTTAGTGTTGCCACATGGGGGGTTTTTTTTGCCTTCCTCTGGATCAACATGTTAGGCTATGGGTTGAACTAGATGGACTTAAAGTCTTCCTTCAACCTTAAAAACTATGTTAAAACTATGTTACTATGAATATAACTACTATAATACTGCTCCTACATACAAGAATATAACTACTATAATACTGCCCCTATATACAAGAATATAACTACTATAATACTGCTCCTATATACAAGAATATAACTACTATAATACTGCCCCTATATACAAGAATATAACTACTATAATACTGCCCCTATATACAAGAATATAACTACTATAATACTGCCCCTATATACAAGAATATAACTACTATAATACTGCCCCTATATACAAGAATATAACTACTATAATACTGCTCCTATATACAAGAATATAACTACTATAATACTGCCCCTATATACAAGAATATAACTACTATAATACTGCCCCTATATACAAGAATATAACTACTATAATACTGCCCCTATATACAAGAATATAACTACTATAATACTGCTCCTATATACAAGAATATAACTACTATAATACTGCCCCTATATACAAGAATATATCTACTATAATACTGCCCCTATATACAAGAATATAACTACTATAATACTGCTCCTATGTACAAGAATATAACTACTATAATACTGCTCCTATGTACAAGAATATAACTACTATAATACTGCCCCTATATACAAGTATATAACTACTATAATACTGCCCCTATATACAAGAATATAACTACTATAATACTGCCCCTATATACAAGAATATAACTACTATAATACTGCTCCTATATACAAGAATATACCTGCTATAATACTGCCCCTATATACAAGAATATAACTACTATAATACTGCTCCTATGTACAAGAATATAACTACTATAATACTGCCCCTATATACAAAATAAACTACTATAATACTGCTCCTATATACAAGACTATAACTACTATAATACTGCCCCTATATACAAGAATATAACTACTATAATACTGCTCCTATATACAAGAATATAACTACTATAATATTGTCCCTATATACAAGAATATAACTACTATAATACTGACCCTATATACAAGAAAATAACTACTATAATAATGCTCCTATGTACAAGAATATAACTACTATAATACTGCTCCTATATACAAGAATATAACTACTATAATACTGCCCCTATATACAAGAATATAACTACTATAATACTGACCCTATATACAAGAATATAACTACTATAATACTGCCCCTATGTACAAGAATATAACTACTATAATACTGCTCCTATGTACAAGAATATAACTACTATAATACTGCCCCTATATACAAGAATATAACTACTATAATACTGCCCCCTATATGCAAGAATATAACTACTATAATACTGCTCCTATGTACAAGAATATAACTACTATAATACTGCTCCTATGTACAAGAATATAACTACTATAATACTGCCCCTATATACAAGAATATAACTACTATAATTCTGCCCCTATATACAAGAATATAACTACTATAATACTGTCCCTATATACAAGAATATAACTACTATAAGACTGCCTCTATATACAAGAATATAACTACTATAATACTGCCCCTATGTACAAGAGTATAACTACTATAATACTGCCCCTATATACAAGAATATAACTACTATAATACTGCTCCTATGTACAAGAATATAACTACTATAATACTGCCCCTATATACAAGAATATAACTACTATAATACTGCCCCTATATACAAGAATATAACTACTATAATACTGCTCCTATATACAAGAATATAACTACTATAATACTGCCCCCTATATACAAGAATATAACTACTATAATACTGCTCCTATGTACAAGAATATAACTACTATAATACTGCCCCTATATACAAGAATATAACTACTATAATACTGCCCTATATACAGGAATATAACTACTATAATACTGCTCCTATGTACAAGAATATAACTACTATAATACTGCCCCTATATACAAGAATATAACTACTATAATACTGCTCCTATGTACAAGAATATAACTACTATAATACTGCCCCTATATACAAGAATATAACTACTATAATACTGCTCCTATATACAAGAATATAACTACTATAATACTGCCCCTATATACAAGAATATAACTACTATAATACTGCTCCTATTACAAGAATATAACTACTATAATACTGCTCCTATATACAAGAATATAACTACTATAATACTGCCCCCTATATACAAGAATATAACTACTATAATACTGCTCCTATGTACAAGAATATAACTACTATAATACTGCCCCTATTACAAGAATATAACTACTATAATACTGCTCCTATGTACAAGAATATAACTACTATAATACTGCTCCTATATACAAGAATATAACTACTATAATACTGCCTCCTATTACAAGAATATAACTACTATAATACTGCTCCTAATTACAAGATATAACTCTATAATACTGCCCTATATACAAGAATATAACTACTATAATACTGCCCCTAAGTACAAGAATATAACTACTATAATACTGCCCTATTACAAGAAAAACTATATAATACTGCTCCTATATACAAGAATATAACTACTATAATACTGCCTATTACAAGAATATAACTACTATATACTGCCTATTACAAGAATATAACTACTATAATACTGCCCTATATACAAGAATATAACTACTATAATACTGCCCCTATATACAAGAATATAACTACTATAATACTGCCCCCTATATACAAGAATATAACTACTATAATACTGCCCTATTACAAGAATATAACTACTATAATACTGCCCTATATACAAGAATATAACTACTATAATACTGCCCCTATATACAAGAATATAACTACTATAATACATGCTCCTATATACAAGAATATAACTACTATAATACTCTGCCCCTGTGTACAAGAATATAAACTACTATAAATACTGCTACCCTATGTACAAGAATATAACTACTATAATACTAGCTCCTATGTACAAGAATATAACTACTATAATACTGCCCCTATATACAAGAATATAACTACTATAATACTGCCCCTATATACAGGAATATAACTAGTATAATACTGCTCCTATATACAAGAATATAACTACTATAATACTGCCCCTATATACAAGAATATAACTACTATAATACTGTTCCTATATACAAGAATATAACTACTATAATACTGCCCCTGTGTACAAGAATATAACTACTATAATACTGCTCCTATGTACAAGAATATAACTACTATAATACTGCTCCTATGTACAAGAATATAACTACTATAATACTGCCCCTATATACAAGAATATAACTACTATAATACTGCCCCTATATACAGGAATATAACTACTATAATACTGCTCCTATATACAAGAATATAACTACTATAATACTGCCCCTGTGTACAAGAATATAACTACTATAATACTGCTCCTATGTACAAGAATATAACTACTATAATACTGCTCCTATGTACAAGACTATAACTACTATAATACTGCCCCTGTGTACAAGACTATAACTACTATAATACTGCTCCTATGTACAAGAATATAACTACTACTAGCTGTGAGCCCGATGCAAATGCATCGGGATTCTAGAACGTGCATTAATTTGATTATAGTAGTTATAGCTGTTAGCCTGATGCAAATGCATCGGGTATCTAAAATATGTTTATTGTTTTTTTAAAGATTTTTAAATAATAATCGCATCATCAATAGCAATAATATAAGCCATAGCATTATTATTAGCAGTAATAGCAGTATTAATAGCATTATTAGCAGTATTATGAGCATTAATAACAGTATTAATAGCATTAATAGCATTATTATTAGCATTAATAGCATTATTAATAGCATTATTAGCATTAATAATAGCATTAATAACATTATTAATAGCATTGATAGCATTATTATTAGCATTAATAGCATTAATAATAGCATTATTAGCATTAATAATAGCATTAATAACATTATTAATAGCATTAATAGCATTATTATTAGCATTAATAGCATTAATAATAACATTATTAGCATTAATAATAGCATTAATAACAGTATTAATAGCATTAATAGCATTATTAATAGAATTAATAGCATTATTATTAGCATGAATAGCATAATTAATAGCATTAATAGCATTAATAGCATTATTATTAGCATTAATAGAATTATTATTAGCATTAATAGCATTAATAGGATAAATATTAGCATTAATAGCATTAATAGCATAATTAATAGCATTAATAGCATTATTAATAGCATTAATAGCATTAATAATAGCATTATTAGTGTTAATAATAGCATTAATAACATTATTAATAGCATTAATAGCATTATTAATAGCATTAATAGCATTATTATTAGCATTAATAGGATTAATAATAGCATTATTAGCATTAATAATAGCATTAATAACATTATTAATAGCATTAATAGCATTATTATTAGCATTAATAGCATTAATAGCATTATTATTAGCATTAATAGCATTAATAATACCATTAATAGGATAAATATTAGCATTAATAGCATTAATAGCATAAATAAGAGCATTAATAGCATTATTAATAGCATTAATAGCATTATTAGTAGCATAAATAGCATTATTAGCATTAATAATAGCATTAATAACATTATTAATAGCATTAATAGCATTATTATTAAAATTAATAGAATTAATAATAGCATTATTAGCATAAATAATAGCATTAATAACATTATTAATAGCATTAATAGCATTATTATTAGCATTAATAGCATTAATAGCATTATTATTAGCATTAATAGCATTAATAATACCATTAATAGGATAAATATTAGCATTAATAGCATTAATAGCATAAATAAGAGCATTAATAGCATTATTAATAGCATTAATAGCATTATTAGTAGCATAAATAGGATTATTAGCATTAATAATAGCATTAATAACATAATTAATAGCATTAATAGCATTATTATTAGCATTAATAGAATTAATAATAGCATTATTAGCATTAATAATAGCATTAATAACATAATTATTATCATTAATAGCATTATTATTAGCAGTAATATTATTATTAGCATTTTTTTTTTAATTATTATTTATTATTTGTTATTTATTTTTTAATTATGTTTTATTTATTTTTTTATAATGTTTTAATTATTTTTTAATTATTTTGTTATTATTAAATTTATTATTTAGGCTGAGAGGCAGTTCTCATTCAGGTCCGCAAAGGGCTGATCTTATTAGCATATATTTTATTTTTTTATTATTATTTTTATTGAATTTTTTATTATTTTTAATTATTTTTTTTTATTATTTTTTAATTCTTTTTTAATTATTTTTTTTATTATTTAATTTATTATTTAGGCTGAGACGCAGTTCTCATTGAGGTCCGCCTTTATTAGCATATATTTTATTTTTTTATTATTATTTTTATTGAATTTTTTATTATTTTTAATTATTTTTTTTTATTATTTTTTAATTCTTTTTTAATTATTTTTTTTATTATTTAATTTATTATTTAGGCTGAGACGCAGTTCTCATTGAGGTCCGCCTTTATTAGCATATATTTTATTTTTTTATTATTATTTTTATTGAATTTTTTATTATTTTTAATTATTTTTTTTTATTATTTTTTAATTCTTTTTTAATTATTTTTTTTATTATTTAATTTATTATTTAGGCTGAGACGCAGTTCTCATTGAGGTCCGCCTTTATTAGCATATATTTTATTTTTTTATTATTATTTTTATTGAATTTTTTATTATTTTTAATTATTTTTTTTTATTATTTTTTAATTCTTTTTTAATTATTTTTTTTATTATTTAATTTATTATTTAGGCTGAGACGCAGTTCTCATTCAGGTCCGCAAAGGGCTGATCTTATTAGCATATATTTTATTTTTTTATTATTATTTTTATTGAATTTTTTATTATTTTTAATTATTTTTTTTTATTATTTTTTAATTCTTTTTTAAATATTTTTTTTATTATTTAATTTATTATTTAGGCTGAGACGCAGTTCTCATTGAGGTCCGCCTTTATTAGCATATATTTTATTTTTTTATTATTATTTTTATTGAATTTTTTATTATTTTTAATTATTTTTTTTATTATTTTTTAATTCTTTTTTAATTATTTTTTTTATTATTTAATTTATTATTTAGGCTGAGACGCAGTTCTCATTGAGGTCCGCCTTTATTAGCATATATTTTATTTTTTTATTATTATTTTTATTGAATTTTTTATTATTTTTAATTATTTTTTTTATTATTTTTTAATTCTTTTTTAATTATTTTTTTTATTATTTAATTTATTATTTAGGCTGAGACGCAGTTCTCATTCAGGTCCGCAAAGGGCTGATCTTATTAGCATATATTTTATTTTTTTATTATTATTTTTATTGAATTTTTTATTATTTTTAATTATTTTTTTTTATTATTTTTTAATTCTTTTTTAATTATTTTTTTTATTATTTAATTTATTATTTAGGCTGAGACGCAGTTCTCATTCAGGTCCGCAAAGGGCTGATCTTATTAGCATATATTTTATTTTTTTATTATTATTTTTATTGAATTTTTTATTATTTGTAATTATTTTTTTTTATTATTTTTTAATTCTTTTTTAATTTTTTTTTTTATTATTTAATTTATTATTTAGGCTGAGACGCAGTTCTCATTGAGGTCCGCCTTTATTAGCATATATTTTATTTTTTTATTATTATTTTTATTGAATTTTTTATTATTTTTAATTATTTTTTTTTATTATTTTTTAATTCTTTTTTAATTATTTTTTTTATTATTTAATTTATTATTTAGGCTGAGACGCAGTTCTCATTGAGGTCCGCCTTTATTAGCATATATTTTATTTTTTTATTATTATTTTTATTGAATTTTTTATTATTTTTAATTATTTTTTTTTATTATTTTTTAATTATTTTTTAATTATTTTTTTTATTATTTAATTTATTATTTAGGCTGAGACGCAGTTCTCATTGAGGTCCGCCTTTATTAGCATATATTTTATTTTTTTATTATTATTTTTATTGAATTTTTTATTATTTTTAATTATTTTTTTTTATTAATTTTTAATTATTTTTTAATTATTTTTTTTTATTATTTAATTTATTATTTAGGCTGAGAGGCAGTTCTCATTCAGGTCCGCAAAGGGCTGATCTTATTAGCATATATTTTATTTTTTTATTATTATTTTTATTGAATTTTTTATTATTTTTAATTATTATTTTTATTATTTTTTAATTCTTTTTTAATTATTTTTTTTATTATTTAATTTATTATTTAGGCTGAGACGCAGTTCTCATTGAGGTCCGCCTTTCTTTTTTCCCATTGAAATGCATTAGCGGTGTGTCGGCGATTTTATGGCCGACCACCTGGTTCTATGTGTCGGCCCTAAAATCGCGGACACACCGCTAATGCATCTCTATGGGCAGTCAGGCCGATTTCGGATTGAACGCCGACCAATCAGAATTCGAGCTGACTTGCCCATAGACATGCATTAGCGGTGTGTCGGCGATTTTATGGCCGACCACCTGGTTCTATTTGTCGGCCGTAAAATCGCGGACACAGCGCTAATGCATCTCTATGGGCAGTCAGCCCGATTTCGGATTGAACGGCAACCAATCAGAAGTCGAGCTGACTGGCCATAGAGATGCATTAGCGGTGTGTCCGCGATTTTAGGGCCGACAAATAGAACCAGGGGGGCGGCCATAAAATCGCCGACACACCGGTAATGTATGTCAATGGGGAAAAAAGGCGGACCTGAATGAAAACTGAATGAGGAGCTCTTCTGATTGGCTGAGGGCATTATCCAGCAACCAATCAGAAGACGGCGTGAGATTTCATTGAGGTAGAATGGGGGATTTTTCCTCCATTCTATCTTAATGAGAAGGAAGAGGACGTCGGAGGTGGAATTTTCGGAAAAGAAGACAGAAGATCCCCGGGGCCGGACGAAGAGGCGGAGATGGCGGAAAGAAGAGAGAAGACCCCCGGGGCCGGAGGAAGAGGACGCCTGGCCGGACGGAGGATCGGACGGACGATCGGACGGACGATCAGATGACTTGAAGGCATGTAAGTGATGGACGGGGGCTTCGGGTGTAGGGCCTTAGGTGAGAGCGGCGTTAGGTTAGGGGACGGCGGGGGGTTAGGGTGTAGGGCTTTAGGGACAGGGGCAGGGGACAGCGGCGGGAGCTTAGGGGGTATCGGCGGGGGCCTAGGGGGTAGGAGCTTAGGTAGGGGCGGCGATGGCTTAGGGGGTAGACGGCGGGGCTTAGGGGGTATCGGCGGCGGCTTTGGATGGTGCGAGTCGGGGGTTAGGTAGTCGGGGCTTAGGGGGTATCGGCGGCGGGTTTGGATGGTGCGAGTCGGGGGTTAGGTGGTCGGGGCTGCTGCGGGGTTTCGGCGGCGGGTTTGGATGGTGCGAGTCGGGGGTTAGGTGGTCGGGGCTGCTGCGGGGTTTAGGGGGTTAGGGGCGGCGGTGCCTTAGGGGGTAGGCGGCATGGCTTAGGGGGTATCGTCGGGGGTCTAGGGGGTAGGGGGTTAGGGGCGGCGGTGCCTTAGGGGTAGGCGGCATGGCTTAGGGGTATCGGCGGGGGCCTAGGGGGTAGGGGCGTCGATGGCTTAGGGGGTAGACGGCGGGGCTTAGGGGGTATCGGGGGCGGGTTTGGATGCTGCGGGTCGGGGGTTAGGTGGTCGGGGGGGGCTTAGGGGGTATCGGGGGCGGGTTTGGATGCTGCGGGTCGGGGGTTAGGTGGTCGGGGGGGCTTAGGGGGTATCGGGGGCGGGTTTGGATGCTGCGGGTCGGGGGTTAGGTGGTCGGGGCTGCTGGTCGGGGCTGCTGCGGGGCTTAGGGGGTAGGGGGTTAGGGGCGGCGGTGCCTTAGGGGGTAGGCTTAGAGCGGCAGGGGGCTGTAGTGTACAGCACGATGGTATACTACAGTCCCATGGCGCTTATGGGCATGGGACTGTAGTATACTATAGCGGTGTACAGTACAGCAGCGCGTAGTGGCTTAGAGCGGCAGGGGGCTGTAGTGTACAGCGCGATGGTATACTACAGTCCCATGGCGCTTATGGGCATGGGACTGTAGTATACTATAGCGGTGTACACTACAGGAGTATGGGCTTCGGTGGCTTGGTTAGCGGTGTTGTAGCGACTCGCAATGCCCGCTTCGCGGGCATTGCTTCGCTGGGCTGCAACGACTCGCAATGCCCGCTTTGCGGGCATTGCTTCGTGAGTCGCCGTGGCCGCTACGCGGCCACGGACAGAGTCCAGGAGAAGCAGCTCGCTCGCGCTCACCAAGCGACCGGAAGCAGCGCCGCTCCGACGGAAGTCGCTACGGCAATTATATAATAGATAATACTGCTCCTATATACAAGAATATAACTACTATAATACTGCTCCTATATACAAGAATATAACTACTATAATACTGCTCCTATATACAAGAATATAACTACTATAATACTGCTCCTATATACAAGAATATAACTACTATAATACTGCCCCTATATACAAGAATATAACTACTATAATACTGTTCCTATATACAAGAATATAACTACTATAATACTGCCCCTGTGTACAAGAATATAACTACTATAATACTGCCCTATGTACAGAATTTATGTTAATAAGATTATTGATTTCTGCTCCTTCTATTATTTTATATTTACATTAGTAATGGATACCGTGTAGTCAGTTCACCTATCAGCACATGTAATGTTGGGGTCCTCCCTGAAAGTGTTGCCCCTGTGCCCACCCTGTAACTGTGTCTCTGGTCACACGTGGGCATTAATGTCTGTGGATTATCCGGCGGCTCCTATAAACCCCTCCATCTTCCGGGGACGGAGCGGCGGATCGCTGGATCCTGCACAGACAATTTTCCACAAGATCAACTGGAATATTTAATGTTAGGTATAAATAATTGACATCTTTCAAAGGAGAGGCCCCTGCAAATCAATAGATTCCCCAGAAATATCAGAGATAAAAAAACTCCTGTCTACAAGATGATGAATGTGGAAATCTGTATCTTCCCTCTGGACATAAGATAAACCTAACAAAGTGCTATTTATCTAATATCTCTCTATATATTATCTATCTATCTATCTATCTATCTCTCTATATATTATCGATCTATCTATCTATCTATCTATCTATCTATCTATCTATTTTATCTAGTATATATCTATTCTCTATCTATTATCTATCAATCATCTATTATCTTTATACTGTATTTATCTATTAAGTATTTATCATCTATGTCTATCGATCTATCATCTTTATCTTTCCATTTATCTATCATCTATTATCTGTCTATCTCTGTATCTATTTATCTATTATCTACCATCTATTACACTGGTCAACAGCATTTTTGGTGCCAAAGATATTTCATTGAATTTAGGGTAACTTTGGGGTGCTGATTCTGAATATGTCATCAGTTTTGTCAGATTGGCTCAAGTTTTTGAGATTTTTCGTAAAATGTGTAACAAAAAAGACGTTTTTTGCTACTTTTTTAACGAAGTCTGTTATGTTTCTTCTATGTTTTGTCAGTGTATATTCACCACAAATGTAACAGAATGAGTCTGGATCGTTAAGACAACTTCTTCTTGATGAGTTCATGCTTTTCACTGGACAACAGAAAACAACATAAAGTTAGTGCAAAAAATCAATCTATGAACAAACTTTTAGAACACTAATTAACACAAAACTATATTGAGAACTGCTCAGTTCAAGTACTAATCCAAAGAAATTAATGAGATGATGCGTCGCATTTACCAACAAGTGCTATAAATAAGATACCAAAAATCTCAAAAACTTGAGCCAATCTGGCAAAACTGATAGCATATTCAGAATCAGCACCCCAAAAATACCCCAAATTCATTAAAATATTTTGGGCACCAGAAAAAAAAATTTTTTTTGTTGACCTGTGTTATCTATCTCTCTATATCGATCTATCTATCTATGGCGGCCGTCACACGCTGAGATATCTTTAGCGATATTGTAAGCGATCACGTGCACGCGCAATCGCTAACAATATCGCTCACATCGCTGGTGAGCTGTCACACAGACAGACTCACCAGCGATGCGGAGCCGCGATCTCGCTCGTTACTATGGTACACATCGGGTTACTAGGCGCCGCGCGTCGCTTAGTTACCCGACGTGTACCATAGTTACCATCTCCCAGCATAGGCTCTGCCGCTGGGAAATCGCTCATCGTGGTGTTATACCCCACAATGAGACAGATCGTGAAATCGCTCATCGCTAGATCTGAGCTCCGGACCTCAGATCAGCGATGTCACGATCAAGCGATTTCACATCGTAAATCGCTTGATTACATGCAACGATTTCTTGCCCGATATCGCTTAAGCGATCAAAAAGGAGATCGCTTAAACGATATCGGGCAAGAAATCGTTCCGTGTGACGGCCGCCTATTATACATCTATTATCTATTCTCTATTATCTATCTCTATTGGTCTGTCTATATATTTATTATGCATCTTTTATCTATCTATCTATCTATCTATCTATCTATCTATCATTACGCAGTCAGTGCTCCTGCACTGCTCGTGTCGTCTCAGGGCCTGCATATGCGCAACAACTCTCCCAGGAGCGCACTCAGGATGCAGCTGCACTACTTTCCCCTGACTTAAAGGGCCAGTACACCCTACCCTGAAGTGCCTCTTAGGGTATCTTTACACGCCGCAACTGCAGCGAGAAATTTGACCGGCAATCTCTAGCCCCGTCACCATCGCTGTGAAATTGCCTTGCAAATGCGGCGTGTATTTGGGGAATTTTGTGGCGATAAAAAAGGTTGCGCCTGGCTCCAATTTCACAGCACTGCTCCAAAATCAGAGGCAATCATGAAGGGGAAATTCCCGGCTTTTGGCGAGTGATGGGGCGATAGGGATGGAATCTGCGTCGCCTATTGATTTCCCGTGCCACAGCGTGCTGGAGACCGCGCCCCGTCAGTGATGATTGGTGGTGGCTACTGTGTTCCCATTGGCTGTCAGTTGATAGCGCGCCATATGTGAGCGTGTATTGGTGCCAAACTCCGACACACAATGGTGTCACGTATTAGCCAGCCTTCCAGCGCAGCCTGGCCAATCACAACGCTATTGCGTTGCCCAATGAGCGTGTTCGGGGCGCGGTGTAAACCAATTTGGAACGCCTATTTTCTCACCACGCTGAACAGGTACGCCCACATTCCATTGGGGATTGCGGCGTGTGAAGCGGCAACAGGAGTCTACCGGATCTTTCCCGCTGTTGGTGTGGCGACTTCCGGGGCAACACAACACCTTAGGCTGAGGGCGAAATTGCGGCTTGTAAAAGCGCCTTCGGCGATCTCAGGCAACCATTAACAACGTGCACACTAGATTGCCTCCTATCGCAGCCAAAAATTGCAGCGTGTAAAGGTACCCTTAGAGTATTTAAGGCATCCAACTCCCTTAAAGATGGAAGTAAAATTCCCATAGTCTCCATACTCCATGTCTCCCCGCAAGTAAAAAAAAACCCGGAAAGCTGAAAAATGAACTCACTGATTCATTCTCCAGATTCCATATTCCTCCTCCTCGTGGCTCATTATTTAGACATTTCTGAGGATGGAGAAAATCATTGAATTTAATGAACTCAGATAAATATCAATCCTCATAAAAAGGTAGAAAACAAAGAGGAATAACGAGGGGTAATAAACCCCAGATCGGAGGTCCGAGGAACGCGAAAAATGAGCCTCATCGGAGTCGTCATGAAGACCCGATAACTCCTAACCGGAGGGTTATTAAATGGCGAGAAAATCGTAAATCTAATGATTCCTGATATTATCTGCCGTTACTTCACAGATGAGGTTACTGCTCTCAAATTTCTCATCTTTATTTAAGGAACTATTATGGTTAAGATAAATAAAATCCAAAATAGTAAATGTGGTGATATTGTTATTAGAAACATTGGCAATGGAGTCCTCTAAAACAAGAGCGTCTGTGTCCAACCGTTCTCCGCTTTGGATAGTGTGACAACAAAGACCTTTTCAATGTTGGCATGGGTTAAGATTCTTAAATTAACCAGACATGTTGGTCTTTTGTTTGTTAACTTATAAGTAAACTCGCTGTGAGCCCGATTCTAAAGAATCGGGAGTCTAGAATCGGAGAGAGAGAGGGGAGAGAGAGGGAGAGGGAGAGGGAGAGTGAGAGAGAGAGGGAGAGGGAGAGTGAGAGAGAGAGGGAGAGGGAGATAAATAGATAGATATAGATATAGATAGATAGATAGATAGATAGATAGATAGATAGATAGATAGATATAGATAGATAAAGATAGATAGATAGATACATAGAAAGATAGATATAGATAGATAGATAGATATAGATAGATACATAGAAAGATAGATATAGATAGATAGATAGATAGATAGATAGATAGATAGAAAGATAGAAAGATAGATATAGATAGTTAGATAGAGATAGATAGATAGATATAGATAGATAGATTTAGATAGATAGAGATAGATAGATAGATAGATAGATAGATATAGATATACATATAGATATAGATAAACTAGAAAAAGTTCCTTGCAGCACACAGCTATTACCAATGTTGTATAATGCTATAAGCCATGTGTTTGAGAAAAAAGTTTAAAAACTTACGTTTTTCTGAAAAAACTCAAAATCTTATCTTTTAATTCTGAAGTTCTTAGTACAAACATTGGCCAAGGTCTGTTTGCTCGTCGACTGCGACAAAGTGACTTCAGGCACGACGAGTCCTATGCTGACACCCAAGTCCTCCTTTTCCGCTCCCCCACCTCTCGGTGGGCAGACTCCATCTATACCCTCCATCACCTGTCGGTCGTCGCCGGGGCGGGAGACTCGCAATGGCCGTTTCGCGGCCATTGCTCGCGCCCAGCAACGGCTCACAATTCCTGCTGCGCGGGCAATGCTTCGTGGGTCGCGTGGCTGCGAGGCAGCCACGTCCACGACGACGGAAGTAGCGCCGAAACTTACCGAAGTGCGCTACGGCAATTATATATATCTCTGCTTCTGTCAGACTCTTTGGAGTCTCCATTGTTCAAAGTTTGTGTATTGCTAATTCAGTGTAAATTACCTGACCCCCTGACCTCCTTTCCACCTTGCCTCTCCTCCTGATTACATACACTCAAAGGAGAATTAAGTTTGTGGCTTGAAATCCACCCAATAAGAAAACAATCTTATTCCACCAATCCTGGAATAACACAATATACCCAGACATGTAGGCTTGGGATACAAAAAGGGACATTTATTTAGTGACCAGACAGAGATAATGCATGACCCAGCCTAGGCACTCCTGCACCAGCTAAGGAGTCAGAACCTGGATTATATTGTTATATGAACTTCAGCCTAGGAATTTTGATTCCAGTTGCCAGGATAACATCGTATCATCATACCAGAGACTATTTAATAAGATATCAGGTTGGTATAATGCAATCACCTGGCTACAGACTTTGCTGTGCTCGGTCAGCTTCCTAAACTTGTCACTATTGATTTCTTGGTGGATGCCCACCAAAAGCGGGGTGCTGCTGGATTGGAGTAGGTGACCATGGAAGAACCAAAGGGATGAATATTCTAGTCCCTGGTGAGCCATCGGAAAGGTGATACTCTGTTGCCTGTTACATTGTGTGTTTTGCTTAGTTATATGTTATATGCCTTTGACTGTTGGGAATCCAATAAAGTCTTACCATTGTGTGATTCCCTCAACCTGTGTTGTCTGAGTAGAGTTCTGCCCATGGGTAAGGAGTTTGGGCATTCAGTGGGATGAGCGCTGGTCCATGCAGTCTTCTAAAGTTGGCTGGCCCATCGCACAAGAGCACCCACTGACCCCCGTGTCTCCACAGAGGAGAGCACCCACTGACCCCCGTGTCTCCACAGAGGAGACCACCCACTGACCCCCGTGTCTCCACAGAGGAGAGCACCCACTAACCCCCGTGTCTCCACAGAGGAGAGCACCCACTGACCCCCGTGTCTCCACAGAGGAGAGCACCCACTGACCCCCGTGTCTCCACAGAGGAGAGCACCCACTGACCCCCACGTCTCCACAGAGGGGAGCACACACTGACCCCCACGTCTCCACAGAGGAGAGCACCCACTGACTCCAGTGTCTCCACAGAGGAGAGCACCCACTGACCCCCCGTGTCTCTACAGAGGAGAGCACCCACTGACCCCCGTGTCTCCACAGAGGAGAGCACCCACTGATCCTTGTGTCTCCACAGAGGAGAGCACCCACTGACCCCCGTGTCTCCACAGAGGAGAGCACCCACTGTCCCCCGTGTCTCCACAGAGGAGAGCCCCACTGACCCCATGTCTCCACAGAGGAGAGCACCCACTGACCCCCGTGTCTCCACAGAGGAGAGTACCCACTGATCCCTGTGTCTCCACAGAGGAGAGCACCCACTGACCCCCGTGTCTCCACAGAGGAGATCACCCACTGACCCCCGTGTCTCCACAGAGGAGAGCACCCACTGACCCCTGTGTCTCCACAGAGGAGAGCACCCACTGACCCCCGTGTCTCCACAGAGGAGAGCACCCACTGACCCCTGTGTCTCCACAGAGGAGAGCACCCACTGACCCCCGTGTCTCCACAGAGGGGAGCACCCACTGACCCCCACGTCTCCACAGAGGGGAGCATCCAATAACCCCCGTGTCTCCACAGATGGTAGATGACCGCCTCATCCATTACTTATAATGTGTAAGTTGAATTGTGGGTAAACAACTTAGTTTCCAGCATTTGACACTGGTTCACACTGTGCCACACTGTGGCAGTAACAGATGTGGGCAATATGAAAATCACACCTGAGTCCAGATAAAAAAAAGGAGCAATTGCCTCAATGTTTTACTTGTGTCTGTGTGTGCCACACAAGGCATGGAGAACAGAAAGAGAATAAGAAAACTGTCTGTGGACGAGAGAACCAAAACTGTGGACAAAAATCAACAATCTCAAGGTTGCATATCTATCTCCAGAGATCCTGATGTTCTTTTGTTCACAGTGCGCAACATAATTAAGAAGTTGACACCCCATGGCACTGTAGCTAATCTCCCTGAACATGAACAGCAGAAAATAATTGATGAAAGGTTGTTATGCAAGATAGTCTGGATGGTGGATAAGCCCCAATCAAGTTCCAAAGAAATTCAAGCCATCCTGCAGGATCAGGGAGCATCAGTGTCAGCATGAACTATCCGTCTACATGTGAATGACATGAAACGCTATGGAGGAGACCCAGGAGGACCCACTGTTAACACAGGCAGAATAAAGCCAACATGCACGGAACCAAAATCCTTCTGAAAAGTGTCTTGTTGACAGATGAGGCAAGATAGAGCTTTTTTGGTAAATCAAATCATTGTACTATTTACTGAAAGCAGAATGAGGCCAACAAAGAAAAGAACACAAGACCTACAGTCACATATGGGGGAGGTCAGAGAAAAGAGCACAGGACCTACAGTCACATATGGGGGAGGTCAGAGAACAGAGCACAGGACCTACAGTCACATATGGGGGAGGTCAGAGAAAAGAGCACAGGACCTACAGTCACATATGGAGGAGGTCAGAGAACAGAGCACAGGACCTACAGTCACATATGGGAGAGGGCAGAGAAAAGAACACAGGACCTACAGTCACAAATGGGGGAGGTCAGAGAAAAGAGCACAGGACCTACAGTCACATATGGAGGTCAGAGAAAAGAGCACAGGACCTACAGTCACATATGGGGGAGGTCAGGGAATAGAGCACAGGACCTACAGTCACATATGGGGGAGGTCAGAGAAAAGAGTACAGGACCTACAGTCACATATGGAGGAGGTCAGAGAACAGAGCACAGGACCTACAGTCACATATGGGAGAGGGCAGAGAAAAGAGAACAGGACCTACAGTCACATATGCGGAGGGCAGATAAAAGAACACAGGACCTACAGTCACATATGAAGGAGGGCAGAGAAAACAGCACAGGGCCTACAGTCACATATGGGGAGATCAAAGAAAAGAGCACAGGACCTACAGTCACATATGGGGAGGGCAGATAAAAGAACACAGGACCTACAGTCACATATGGGGGAGGGTAGAGAAAAGAGCACAGGACTTAGTCACATATGGGGAAGGGCAGAGAAAAGAGAACAGGACCTACAGTCACATATGGGGAAGGGTAGAGAAAAGAGCACAGGACCTATAGTCACATATGGAGGAGGGGAGAGAAAAGAGCACAGGACCTAAAGTCACATATGGAGGAGGGGAGAGAAAAGAGCACAGGACCTAAAGTCACATATGGAGGAGGGGAGAGAAAAGAGCACAGGTCCCAAAGTCACACATGGGGAGATCAAAGAAAAGAGCACAGGACCTACAGTCACATATGGGGGAGGCTTGAGAAAAGAGCACAGGACCTACAGTCACATATGGGGAAGGGCAGAGAAAAGAGAACAGGACCTACAGTCACATATGGGGAAGGGTAGAGAAAAGAGCACAGGACCTATAGTCACATATGGGGGAGGTCAGAGAAAAGAACACAGGACCTACAGTCAAATATGGGGGAGGTCAGAGAAAAGAGCACAGGACCTACAGTCACATATGGAGGAGGTCAGAGAACAGAGCACAGGACCTACAGTCACATATGGGAGAGGGCAGAGAAAAGAACACAGGACCTACAGTCACATATGGAGGAGGTCAGAGAAAAGAGCACAGGACCTACAGTCACATATGGGGGAGGACAGAGAACAGAGCACAGGACCTATAGTCACATATGGGGGAGGTCAGAGAAAAGAGCAGAGGACCTACAGTCAGATATGGAGGAAGTCAGAGAAAAGACCACATGACCTACAGTCACATATGGGGAGGTCAGAGAACAGAGCACAGGACCTACAGTCACATATGAGGAGGGCAGATAAAAGAACACAGGACCTACAGTCACATATGGGGGGGCAGAGAAAAGAGACAGGACCTACAGTCAATATGGGGGGGAGAGAAAGAGCACAGGACTTAGTCACATATGGGGGAGGCTGAGAAAAGAACACAGGACCTACAGTCACATATGGAGGAGGGGAGAGAAAAGAGCACAGGACCTAAAGTCACATATGGGGAGGGGAGAAAAGAGCACAGGTCCTAAAGTCACACATGGGGAGATCAAAGAAAGAGCACAGGACCTACAGTCACATATGGGGAGTCAGAGAAAAGAGCACAGGGCTAGAGTCACATGGTTGGAGCCAAGAAAAGAGCACAGGACCTACAGTCACATATGGGGGAGGTCAGAGAAAAGAGCACAGGACCTATAGTCACATATGGGGAGGTCAGAGAAAGAACACAGGACCTACAGTCACATATGGAGGAGGTCAGAGAACAGAGCACAGGACCTACAGTCACATATGGGAGAGGGCAGAGAAAAGAACACAGGACTACAGTCACATATGGAGGAGGTAAGAGAAAAGAGCACAGGACCTACAGTCACATATGGGGGAGGACAGAGAACAGAGCAAGGACCTATAGTAACATATGGGGAGGTCAGAGAAAAGAACAGAGGACTACAGTCAATATGGAGGAGGTCAGAGAAAGAGCACAGGACCTACAGTCACTGATGGGGGAGGTCAGAGAAAAGAGCACAGGACTACAGTCACATATGGAGGAGGTCAGAGAACAGAGCACAGGACCTACAGTCACATATGAGGAGGGCAGATAAAAGAACACAGGACCTACAGTCACATATGGGGGAGGGCAGAGAAAAGAGAACAGGACCTACAGTCACATATGAGGAGGCAGATAAGAAACAGGACTACAGTCACATATGGGGGAGGCAAGAAAGAGCACAGGACTTAGTCACATATGGGGGAGGTTGAGAAAAGAGAACAGGACTACAGTCACATATGGAGGAGGGGAGAGAAAAGAGCACAGGACCTAAAGTCACATATGGAAGAGGGGAGAGAAAAGAGCACAGGTCCTAAAGTCACACATGGGGAGATCAAAGAAAAGAGCACAGGACCTACAGTCACATATGGGGAGGTCAGAGAAAAGAGCACAGGAGCTAGAGTCACATAGGTTGGAGGCCAGAGAAAAGAGCACAGGACCTACAGTCACATATGGGGGAGGTCAGAGAAAAGAGCACAGGACCTATAGTCACATATGGGGGAGGTCAGAGAAAAGAACACAGGACCTACAGTCAAATATGGGGGAGGTCAGAGAAAAGAGCGCAGGACCTACAGTCACATATGGAGGAGGTCAGAGAACAGAGCACAGGACTACAGTCACATATGGGAGAGGGCAGAGAAAAGAATACAGGACCTACAGTCACATATGGAGGAGGTCAGAGAAAAGAGCACAGGACCTACAGTCACATATGGGGGAGGACAGAGAACAGATCACAGGACCTATAGTCACATATGGGGAGGTCAGAGAAAAGAGCAAGGACCTACAGTCAGATTGGGGAGGTCAGAGAAAAGAGCACAGGACCTACAGTCACATATGGAGGAGGTCAGAGAACAGAGCACAGGACCTACAGTCACATATGAGGAGGGCAGATAAAAGAACACAGGACCTACAGTCACATATGGGGGAGGGCAGAAAAAAGAGAACAGGACCTACAGTCACATATGAGGAGGGCAGATAAAAGAACACAGGACCTACAGTCACATATGGGGGAGGGCAGAGAAAAGAGCACAGGACTTAGTCACATATGGGGGAGGTCTGAGAAAAGAACAGGACCTAAGTCAATATGGAGGAGGGAGAGAAAAAGCACAGACTAAAGTCACATATGGAAGAGGAGAGAAAGAGCACAGGTCTAAAGTCACACATGGGGAGTCAAAGAAAAGAGCACAGGACTCAGTCACATATGGGGGTCAGAGAAAAGACACAGACTATAGTCCATATGGGGAGGTCAGAGAAAGAGCAAGGACCTACAGTCACCTTGGGAGGGCAGATAAAAGAGCACAGGACCTACAGTCACATATGAGGGAGGCAGATAAAAGAACACAGGACCTACAGTCACATAGGTTGGAGGTCAGAGAAAAGAGCAAGGACCTACAGTCACATAGGGGGAGGTCAGAGAAAGAGCAAAGGACCTACAGTCACATATGGAGGAGGGCAGAGAATAGAGACAGGGACCTACAGTCACATATGGGGTAGGGCAGAGAAATGAGCACAGGACCTACAGTCAATATGGGGGAGCTCATAGAAAAGAGCACAGGACCACACAAGTCACATATGGGGAGGAGATAAAAGAACACAGGACCTAAGTCACATATGAGGAGGGCAGAGAATAGAGACGGGACAATACAGTCACATATGGGGGAGGGCAGAGAAAAGAGAACAGGACCTACAGTCACATATGGGGAGTGTAGAGAAAAGAGACACAGGACTTAGTCACATATGGGGAGGCTTGAGAAAAGAACACAGGACCTACAGTCACATATGGGGGAGGGGAGAGAAAAGAGCACAGGACCTAAAGTACATATGGAGGAGGGGAGAGAAAAGAGCACAGGTCTAAAGTCACACATGGGGAGATCAAAGAAAAGAGCACAGGACCTACAGTCACATATGGGGGAGGTCAGAGAAAAGAGCCAGGAGCTAGAGTCACATAGGTTGGAGGCCAGAGAAAAGAGCACAGGACCTACAGTCACATATGGGGGAGGTCAGAGAAAAGAGCACAGGAGAACAGTCACATATGGGGGAGGTCAGAGAAAAGAACACAGGACCTACAGTCACATATGGAGGAGGTCAGAGAACAGAGCACAGGACCTACAGTCACATATGGGAGAGGGCAGAGAAAAGAACACAGGACTTACAGTCACATATGGAGGAGGTAAGAGAAAAGAGCACAGGACCTACAGTCACATATGGGGGAGGACAGAGAACAGAGCACAGGACCTATAGTAACATATGGGGGAGGTCAGAGAAAAGAACAGAGGACCTACAGTCAGATATGGAGGAGGTCAGAGAAAAGAGCACAGGACCTACAGTCACTGATGGGGGAGGTCAGAGAAAAGAGCACAGGACCTACAGTCACATATGGAGGAGGTCAGAGAACAGAGCACAGGACCTACAGTCACATATGAGGAGGGCAGATAAAAGAACACAGGACCTACAGTCACATATGGGGGAGGGCAGAGAAAAGAGAACAGGACCTACAGTCACATATGAGGAGGGCAGATAAAAGAACACAGGACCTACAGTCACATATGGGGGAGGGCAGAGAAAAGAGCACAGGACTTAGTCACATATGGGGGAGGTCTGAGAAAAGAGAACAGGACCTACAGTCACATATGGAGGAGGGGAGAGAAAAGAGCACAGGACCTAAAGTCACATATGGAAGAGGGGAGAGAAAAGAGCACAGGTCCTAAAGTCACACATGGGGAGATCAAAGAAAAGAGCACAGGACCTACAGTCACATATGGGGGAGGTCAGAGAAAAGAGCACAGGAGCTAGAGTCACATAGGTTGGAGGCCAGAGAAAAGAGCACAGGACCTACAGTCACATATGGGGGAGGTCAGAGAAAAGAGCACAGGACCTATAGTCACATATGGGGGAGGTCAGAGAAAAGAACACAGGACCTACAGTCAAATATGGGGGAGGTCAGAGAAAAGAGCGCAGGACCTACAGTCACATATGGAGGAGGTCAGAGAACAGAGCACAGGACCTACAGTCACATATGGGAGAGGGCAGAGAAAAGAATACAGGACCTACAGTCACATATGGAGGAGGTCAGAGAAAAGAGCACAGGACCTACAGTCACATATGGGGGAGGACAGAGAACAGATCACAGGACCTATAGTCACATATGGGGGAGGTCAGAGAAAAGAGCAGAGGACCTACAGTCAGATATGGAGGAGGTCAGAGAAAAGAGCACAGGACCTACAGTCACATATGGAGGAGGTCAGAGAACAGAGCACAGGACCTACAGTCACATATGAGGAGGGCAGATAAAAGAACACAGGACCTACAGTCACATATGGGGGAGGGCAGAAAAAAGAGAACAGGACCTACAGTCACATATGAGGAGGGCAGATAAAAGAACACAGGACCTACAGTCACATATGGGGGAGGGCAGAGAAAAGAGCACAGGACTTAGTCACATATGGGGGAGGTCTGAGAAAAGAGAACAGGACCTACAGTCACATATGGAGGAGGGGAGAGAAAAGAGCACAGGACCTAAAGTCACATATGGAAGAGGGGAGAGAAAAAGAGCACAGGTCCTAAAGTCACACATGGGGAGATCAAAGAAAAGAGCACAGGACCTACAGTCACATATGGGGAGGTCAGAGAAAAGAGCACAGAACCTATAGTCACATATGGGAGAGGTCAGAGAAAAGAGCACAGGACCTACAGTCACCTTGGGAGAGGGCAGATAAAAGAGCACAGGACCTACAGTCACATATGGGGAGGGCAGATAAAAGAACACAGGACCTACAGTCACATAGGTTGGAGGTCAGAGAAAAGAGCACAGGACCTACAGTCACATATGGGGGAGGTCAGAGAAAAGAGCAAAGGACCTACAGTCACATATGGAGGAGGGCAGAGAATAGAGCACGGGACCTACAGTCACATATGGGGTAGGGCAGAGAAATGAGCACAGGACCTACAGTCACATATGGGGGAGCTCATAGAAAAGAGCACAGGACCCACAGTCACATATTTGGGAGGTCAGAGAAAAGAGCAAAGAACCTATAGTCACATATTGGGATGTCAGAGAAAAGAGGACAGGACCTACAGTCACATATGGGGGAGGTCAGAGAAAAGAGCACAGGACCTACAGTCACATATGGAGGAGGGCAGAGAATAGAGCACGGGACCTACAGTCACATATGGGGTAGGGCAGAGAAAAGAGCACAGGACCTACAGTCACATATGGGGGAGCTCATAGAAAAGAGCACAGGACCCACAGTCACATATTTGGGAGGTCAGAGAAAAGAGCACAGGACCTACAGTCACATATTTGGGAGCTCATAGAAAAGAGCACAGGACCCACAGTCACATATTTGGGAGGTCAGAGAAAAGAGCACAGAATCTACAGTCACATATGGGGAGGTCAGAGAAAAGAGGACAGGACCTACAGTCACATATGGGGGAGGTCAGAGAGAAGAGCACAGGACCTACAGTCACATATGGGGGAGGTCAGAGAAAAGAGCACAGGACCTACAGTCACATATGGGGGGAGATCAGAGCAAAGAGCACTGGACCTACAGTCACATATGGGGGAGGTCACAGAAAAGAAGTCCCTAGAGTGAGGCCATAACGCATATGACTCCTGATGCATGAAGCAGGCCCCCTTATATATCCCAATCCCTCATCTCAGGGCATTGTGGTATTCCAGGACTGGTGGAATAAGGCTGGGCTCTTATTGGTTGGCATTTCAATTCGATATCTGCATAATTCTCCTCTGACTGACTTAGTCTCTGACAAAGGGGTTGAGGTGGTGACATAATTTACATTAAATTAGCAATACAAAAACTTGGACAATAGGGCTCCAGGCCGACTAGCAAAAAATAATGTCTTCGTAAACATGAGATAACAAACAAAAGACCAATAGTCTGGCCAAATTAAGAACATTAACCCCTGACATGCAATGAGAAGCTGAGTCTTCACAGATGGCATCAACAGAAGAGCAGTTACCTGACGTGTAAAGTGTCCGCAGGTAGTATAGGGAATTATTATGTTACATTTCATGATTTTCGGGCCAGGGTCATTGGGTCTTAATGAAGCTCACTATTGTGTCTCCCACATTCTCCCGTTTATTATCCTTTATATTTATTTATCTATTCTTCTTCATTTCTTTTTAATTTCTTGATAGGATTGATATTTATCTGAATTCATTAAATCCAACGATTTTCTCCATTTTCAGTATCGTGTTAATAATGAGACACAAAGATGTGGAATGTAAAACTTTGTGAATAGATCGATCATTAACGTTTGTGCTCGGTACTATATTAATAATTCACATGTGAGGAGTAAAAGGAAAACAGGAGGAGGAGGAGGTGAGCTGTGACATCACCTATTGTGAATGGTGGATCCTGTGTTATCTACTGTAAATAGAGGTGTTATCAGTCATTGTACTGGAGGAGGAGGTGAGCTGTGATATCATCTATTGTGAATGGTGGATCCTGTGTTATCTACTGTATATAGAGGTGTTATCAGTCATTGTACAGGAGGAGGTGAGCTGTGATATCACCTATTGTGAATGGTGGATCCTGTGTTATCTACTGTATATAGAGGTGTTATCAGACATTGTACAGGAGGAGGAGGTGAGCTGTGATATCACCTATTGTGAATGGTGGATCCTGTGTTATCTACTGTATATAGAGGTGTTATCAGTCATTGTACTGGAGGAGGAGGTGAGCTGTGATATCACCTATTGTGAATGGTGGATCCTGTGTTATCTACTGTATATAGAGGTGTTATCAGTCATTGTACAGGAGGAGAAGGTGAGCTGTGATATCACCTATTGTGAATGGTGGATCCTGTGTTATCTACTGTATATAGAGGTGTTATCAGTCATTGTACAGGAGGAGGAGGTGAGCTGTGATATCACCTATTGTGAATGGTGGATCCTGTGTTATCTACTGTATATAGAGGTGTTATCAGTCATTGTACAGGAGGAGGAGGTGAGCTGTGATCATCACCTATTGTGAATGGTGGATCCTGTGTTATCTACTGTATATAGAGGTGTTATCAGTCATTGTACAGGAGGAGAGGTGAGCTGTGATATCACCTATTGTGAATGGTGGATCCTGTGTTATCTACTGTATATAGAGGTGTTATCAGTCATTGTACAGGGAGGAGGTGAGCTGTGATATCACCTATTGTGAATGGTGGATCCTGTGTTATCTACTGTATGTATTAGTGTTATAGTCATTTAACAGGAGGAGGATGAGGTGATTCACTATTGTGAATGGGGGTATCCTGTGTATCTAGTATAGGTGTTATTCAGTATTGTAAGGAGGTAGTGTATTGTGATTCATCTATAGGGATCTGTATATAAGTGTATGTCTTTACAAGAGAGGTGAGCTTGTACACTAGTGAATGGTGGATCCTTGTATTACTGTATATAGATGTGTTATCATCATTGTACAGGAGGAGAGGTGAGCTGTGAATCACCTATTGTGAATGTGGATCCTGTTTATCTATTATAGAGGTGTTATCAGTCATTGTCAGGAGGAGGGGCTGTGATCACTATGTGATGGTGGATCCTGTGTTATTACTGTATAGAGGTGTTATCAGTCATTGTACAGGAGGAGAGGTGAGCTGTAATCACTATTGTATGGTGGATCCTTGTTATCTACTGTATAAGAGTGTTGATAGTATTTGTACAAGGGAGAGTGGCTTGTATCATCATTGTAAGGTGATGTGTTATCTATTGTAAGAGGATGTTTATATTATTTAATGTAGGAGGGATTGAGCTGTGAGTATCTATTGTGAATGGGGATCCTGTGTTTGTATATATTAGAGGTGTTATCAGTCATTGTAAGGAGGAGAGGTGAGCTGTATCACCTATTGTGAATGGTGGATCCTGTGTTATCTTACTGTTATAGAGGTGTTATCAGTCATTGTACAGGAGGAGAGAGGTTGAGTGAGGATACCTATTGTGAATGGTGGATCGTGTTATCTACTGTTAAGAGGTGTTATCAGTCATTGTAGAGGATGGATGGTGGCTGTGTTTCAACTTATTGGAGTGTTGTTTTGTAATGAGGTAGAGGTGTGTATCATCATTGTAAGGGGATCTGGTATCTATGTATATAGTTTTGATGTGTGAACGGTATGATGCTGTATATCAGTTTGTGATGTGGATCCTGTGTTGATCACGTATATAGGTTTCACATTAAGGAGATGGTGGACTGTGATTCATTATTGTATTGGAGTGTTTCAGTTATTGTACAGGTAAGGAGGTAGCTGTGAATCACTATTGTGGAGGTGGATCTGTGTATCTACTGTAATAGGGTGTTATCAGTCATTGTATGAGGAGGGGAGGCGTGATATCACCTATTGTGAATGGTGGATCCTGTGTTATCTACTGTATATAGAGGTGTTATCAGTATTGTACAGGAGGAGGTGGATTGTGAATCGATGTGAATGTGGATTACCTGTGTATCTACTGTATATAAGGTGTTATCAGTCATTGTACAGGAGAGGAGGTGGCTGTGATATCACCTATTGTGAATGGTGATCCTGTGTTATCTACTGTATATAGAGGTGTTATCAGTCATTGTACAGGAGGAGGAGGTGAGCTTGATATCACCTATTGTGAATGGGGATCCTGTGTTATCTACTGTATATAGAGGTGTTATCATCATTGTACAGGAGGAGGTGGTGTGACATCACCTATTGTGAATGGTGGATCCTGTGTTATCTACTGTATATAGAGGTGTTATCAGTCATTGTACAGGAGGAGGAGGTGAGCTGTGATATCACATTTGAATGGTGGATCCTGTGTTATCTACTGTATATAGAGGTGTTATCAGTCATTGTACAGGAGGAGGAGGTGAGCTGTGATATCACCTATTGTGAATGGTGGATCCTGTGTTATCTACTGTATATAGAGGTGTTATCAGTCATTGTACAGGAGGAGGAGGTGAGCTGTGACATCACCTATTGTGAATGGTGGATCCTGTGTTATCTACTGTATATAGAGGCGTTATCAGTCATTGTACAGGAGGAGGAGGTGAGCTGTGATATCACCTATTGTGAATGGTGGATCCTGTGTTATCTACTGTATATAGAGATGTTATCAGTCATTGTACAGGAGGAGGAGGTGAGCTGTGACATCACCTTTTGTGTCACCTGTGTCCTGCTGACATCATTTCTGTCCAAATAAGCTCTTTATACTAAAATAATTATTTTACATTTTGAAGTAGGTTATTTAAAAGGCTATAATTAAACTTGAATCTCATAGACTAGATGATCGCTCCCACATCACACGAGGGGATGCAGAACGGCGCAGCGCCTGCCACCTGTGTGTGTATGGGACATCAGTCTTCTGCGGCTGATGGCGGATATAAATGGTTCCAGGTTCAGCAATGGCTCCAGGCAGCCAGGAGTTAATGACCTTATATCACGCAACATTTCTCTTTTCCAGGACACCACAAATCCAATATAAGGAGCTGCGAGCGGCCTTGTATCTGGAAATTTACAGTAACACGACCCGCGCTCACTCGCTTATAACCCAAGATTTTTGCGCCCGGGGCCCCGAGAGACAAACTGTCCAAGGTCACCGGCGCGGAGTATTGACATTTACATTGGGCGCTCCGGTTTCTAAGTCAATGTCATTTTTCAGTTTGTCAGGAATTACAATCGTAGAACCACAAATCCATCCCTAGAAATAAATACTGAGAACATACAGGTGAGGCCGACGCCGGCCAGAGTATACTATACCTTTATGAAGAAAAGATAAAGGAGGATCTAGAGAATCTGGGCATGAAAGTGTAGTCAGGGGTGTCAGAGGGGAGGGGAACTGAGGAAGAACTGAGGGGAGGTGGGCTGGGGAGAACTGAGGGGAGGTGGGCCGGGGAGAACTGAGGGGAGGTGGGCTGGGGACAACTGAGGGGAGGTGGGCTGGGGAGAACTGAAAGGACATGGGCTGGGGAGAACTGAGGGGAGGTGGGCTGGGGAGAACTGAGGGGAGGTGGGCTGGGGAGAACTGAGGGGAGGTGGGCCGGTGAGAACTGAGGGGAGGAGGGCTGCCAGAGAAATGATGGGATTCGGACTGAGAGAGAACTGAGGAAAGGGGAACCAAGGGAGAACTGAGGGGAGGGGGGCCACGAGAGAACTGAGGGGAGGGGTATTGAGGGAGAACTGACAGGAGGGGGATTGAGGGAGAAATGAGAGGAGGGGGACTGAGGGAGAACTGAGGGGAGGAGCGCTGCCAGAGAAAAGAGGGGAGAGGGGCTGCCGGAGAACTGAGGGGAGTGGAACCAGGGGAGAACTGAGGGGAGGAGAAATGAGGGAGAACTGAGGGAAGGGAAACCGAGGGAGAACAGGGGTAGGAGGGCCACCAGAGAATAGAGGGGAGGGGGCCACCGGAGAACTTAGAGGAGTGGGACCGAGGGAGAACTGATGGGAAGGGGGCCGGGAAGAACTGATAGGAGGGGGCCATTAAATTAAGGGAAAAGTTGGAATTTTTGACCGTGCTACCACATAAAAAATCTAAAGATTCCGTGCAGTTGATAGGGATTTTTATTTCTCAACATGTTTCAAGGCTCTCTGACCCCTTCATCAGGAGAAAAACCACCAATGTACATATTTCTACCAGGAAGGGGGCCATGGGAGAACTGAGGGGAGGGGGGCAGCCAGAGATCTGACGGGAGAGGGGCCATGGGAGAACTGAGGGGAGGGGTGTCGGGGAGATCTGAGGGAAAGGGGGTTGCCGGAGTACTGAGGGGAAGGGGGCCGGGAGAACTGAGGAGAGGGGGGCAGGGGAGAACTGAGGGGAGGGAGGCTGTCGAAGAACTGAGGAGAGGGGGGCCGTTGGAGAACTGAGAGGAGGGGGGCAGGGGAGAACTGAGGGGAGGGAGGCTGCCGAAGAACTGAGGGGAGGGGGGCCGTGGGAGAAGTGAGGGTCCCCATGAAAAAGCACATGCAGACTTCTCATAGATTAATATTTATTATTCATTTAATTAATTTATATAAACAGAGATTTAAAGGGGTTCCCCCATAAACAAAGTTCATTTTAAAGTTGATTTTAATCAATAGATCTTGGAATAATAATAATTTTCACATTTTCATGTGTTTATATAAAATGTTGTGTGCTGAGATAGGCTATGGTAACATTCACGTTTTTTTAACAAAATCCTGATCCGGTTTTGAGCTTTCAAAAAGCTCAAAACCGGACCAGGAAACGCTCCTCATAGGAGCCTATGCAAAACACCGGATGGCTTCACAAGCCATCCGGTGGCCGTATCCGGCACTGCTGCCTGCGTTAAAAATCATGCAGGCAGCAGTTTTCGCAGCGTTTCCCTGTACCGCACTGCGGTAACCGGATGGCTCAGGATGTGTAATCCTGAGCCATCCGGTAACTGCATAGTTTGCGTATCCCGGCTATTGCCGGGATAAGCAAACTGTACTATGACTAGTAAAGTGTTCAATTTACAAAGTAAAGTAATGTTTGAGTTCTCTAGGGGGGCTTAGACCCCCCTAGAGAACGGCCGCCCACTCCGGTGGGCTTCTAGTACACTTGCCCCCAAGTGCAAGTCTCCACACC
The DNA here is from genome assembly GCA_033576535.1 of Allobates femoralis. Taxonomy (NCBI): domain Eukaryota; kingdom Metazoa; phylum Chordata; class Amphibia; order Anura; family Aromobatidae; genus Allobates; species Allobates femoralis. The sequence continues at coordinate 623,777,177 of JARQOC010000001.1, read as the reverse complement.
TCCAGCCCCCCGAATCACTATACAGGGGTGCCTGCACCCCTCTTGTATAGTTTTTCCTGTATGGGGGAAAATGAATTATTAAAGTTTTGTTTGGAGCTCATATTTACATGTTGTCTTCGCGTCATGAAAGGGGCGGGGCGACCCGCGTCACACCATGCGCCCCGCCCCTTTCATGACGCGGCCGCCCTCACATCAATGGATGAGGCACTGAGGGGGCGGCCATGAGGAATGAGGGGGCGGAGGCTGCAGCAAACAGCCCCGCCCATGGATTTCCAACACCACTGCCGAGTGCCGACGAGAACATGTAAGTATGAGCCTACATGTATACTGTATTCATTCGTTATGGTCACATACAGGAATTACTATACAAGAGGGGTGCAGGCACCCCTGTATAGTGATACGGGGGGCGGGAGTTTTGGGGACTTGCACGGAGCTCGGAGGAGCCCGTGCCATGGGGACATTATAGTAGAAGCCCACCGGAGTGGGCGGCCGGTCTGTAGGGGGTCTAAGCCCCCCCTAGAGACCTCAAATATTACTTTAGGTAGTGAATTTAACTCTTTACTAGAGATAGGACAGTTTGCTTATCCCGGCAATAGCTGGGATCAGCAAACTATGCAGTTGCCGGATGGCTCAGGATTACACATCCTGATTACACATCCTGAGCCATCCGGTTACTGCAGTCCGGTATTCAGCACACATTTTTGTAAAAAAATGTGTGTGCCCGGCATTACGTTCACCGCATCCGGATCTGGATGCGGTGAATGCAATTCATGTTTGAAATGTGACCCCAGCCATAATCTTATATATGTGTCCCTGCTATGTACTGTGTAATGGATGTGTCTGACCATACAGGGACATGGTCTGATCACACCACATCTCCTGTGCTGAGATAATCTTATATATGTGTCCCTGCTATATACTGTGTAATGGATGTGTCTGACCGTACAGGGACATGGTCTGATCACACCACATCTCCTGTGCTGAGATAATCTTATATATGTGTCCTTGCTATGTATTGTGTAATGGATGTGTCTGACCGTACAGGGACATAGTCTGATCATACCGCATCTCCTGTGCTAAGATAATCTTATATATGTGTCCCTGCTATGTACTGTGTAATGGATATGTCTGACCGTGCAGGGACATTGTCTGATCATACCACATCTCCTGTGCTGAGATAATCTTATATATGTGTCCCTGCTATGTACTGTGTAATGGATGTGTCTGACATACAGGGACATGGTCTGATCATTCCACATCTCCTGTGCTGAAATAATCTTATATATGTATCCCTGCTATGTAATGTGTAATGGATGTGTCTGACTGTACAGGGACATGGTCTGATCATACCACATCTCCTGTGCTGAGATAATCTATATATGTATCCCTGCTATGTAATGTGTAATGGATGTGTCTGACCGTACAGGGACATGGTCTGATCATACCACATCTCCTGTGCTGAGATAATCCTATATATGTGTCCCTACTATGTACTGTGTAATGGATGTGTCTGACCGTACAGGGACATGGTCTGATCATACCACATCTCCTGTGCTGAGATAATCTTATATATGTGTCCCTGCTATGTACTGTGTAATGGATGTGTCTGACCGTACATTGGACATAGTCTGATCATACCACATCTCCTGTGCTGAGATAATCTTATATATGTGTCCCTGCTATGTACTGTGTAATGGATGTGTCTGACCATACAGGGACATGGTCTGATCATTCCACATCTCCTGTGCTGAAATAATCTTATATATGTATCCCTGCTATGTAATGTGTAATGGATGTGTCTGACTGTACAGGGACATGGTCTGATCATACCACATCTCCTGTGCTGAGATAATCTTATATATGTATCCCTGCTATGTAATGTGTAATGGATGTGTCTGACCGTACAGGGACATGGTCTGATCATACCACATCTCCGATGCTGACATAATCTTATATATGCGTCCCTGCTATGTACTGTGTAATGGATGTGTCTGACTGTACAGGGACATGGTCTGATCTTACCACATCTCCTATGCTGAGATAATCTTATATATGTGTCCCTGCTATGTACTGTGTAATGAATGTGTCTGACCGTACAGGGACATGGTCTGATCATACCACATTCCTGTGCTGAGATAATCTTATATATGTGTCCCTGCTATGCATTGTGTAATGGATGTGTCTGACCGTACAGGGACATGGTCTGATCATACACATTTCCTGTGCTGAGATAATCCTATATATGTACTAGTGTAGTAGAGATTTATAATATTACTAGATGGCGGCCCGATCTAAAGAATCGGGTATACTAGAATCCATATATAGTTTATTTACTAATAGTTATCGGAGTGCGGTGAAATGAATTGTGTGTATACAGGCGGCTGCAGTGGTAGCAGGAGTATCGGTGGCTCAGTGGTTAGCAGTGAGTGCGGTGGCAGTGGTTAGCAGTGAGTGCGGTGGCTCAGTGGTTAGCAGTGAGTGCGGTGGCTCAGTGGTTAGCAGTGAGTGCGGTGGCTCAGTGGTTAGCAGTGAGTGCGGTGGCTCAGTGGTTAGCAGTGAGTGCGGTGGCTCAGTGGTTAGCAGTGAGTGCGGTGGCTCAGTGGTTAGCAGTGAGTGCGGTGAGATTGGTCAGCGCAGCGACGTGGGCAGAGTGGTCAGCGTAGAGGACAGGGGGCAGAGGCGGCTGGGCAGAGGACAGGGGGCAGAGGATGCAGAGGACAGGGGGCAGAGGACGCAGAGGACAGGGGGCAGAGGACGCAGAGGACAGGGGGCAGAGGACACAGAGGGGGCAGAGGACGCAGAGGACAGGGGGCAGAGGACACAGAGGGGGCAGAGGACGCAGAGGACAGGGGGCAGAGGACACAGAGGGGGCAGAGGACGGGGCAGAGGACACAGAGGGGGCAGAGGACAGGGTGAAGAGGACACAGAGGGGGCAGAGGACGCAGAGGACAGGGGGCAGAGGACACAGAGGGGGCAGAGGACACAGAGGGGGCAGAGGACACAGAGGGGGCAGAGGACACAGAGGGGGCAGAGGACACAGAGGGGGCAGAGGACACAGGGGGCAGAGGACACAGAGGGGGCAGAGGACACAGAGGGGGCAGAGGACACAGAGGGGGCAGAGGACACAGAGGGGGAAGAGGACACAGAGGGGGAAGAGGACACAGAGGGGGCAGAGGACGCAGAGGGGGCAGAGGACGCAGAGGGGGCAGAGGACGCAGAGGGGGCAGAGGACGCAGAGGGGGCAGAGGACGCAGAGGACGCAGAGGGGGCAGAGGACGCAGAGGGGGCAGAGGGGGCAGAGGACGCAGAGGGGGCAGAGGACGCAGAGGGGGCAGAGGACGCAGAGGGGGCAGAGGACGCAGAGGGGGCAGAGGACGCAGAGGGGGCAGAGGACGCAGAGGGGGCAGAGGACGCAGAGGAGGCAGAGGACACAGAGGAGGCAGAGGGGGCAGAGGGGGCAGAGGACGCAGAGGGGGCAGAGGACGCAGAGGACGCAGAGGGGGCGCAGAGGACGCAGAGGACGCAGAGGACAGGGGGCAGAGGACGCAGAGGACAGGGGGCAGAGGACGCAGAGGACAGGGGGCAGAGGACGCAGAGGACAGGGGGCAGAGGAGGCAGAGCACAGGGGGCAGAGGAGGCAGAGGACAGGGGGCAGAGGACGCAGAGGACAGGGGGCAGAGGACGCAGAGGACAGGGGGCAGAGGACGCAGAGGACAGGGGGCAGAGGACGCAGAGGACAGGGGGCAGAGGACGCAGAGGACAGGGGGCAGAGGACACAGAGGACAGGGGCAGAGGACACAGAGGACAGGGGGCAGAGGACACAGAGGACAGGGGGCAGAGGACACAGAGGACAGGGGGCAGAGGACACAGAGGAGGCAGAGGGGGCAGAGGACACAGAGGACAGGGGGCAGAGGACACAGAGGACAGGGGGCAGAGGACACAGAGGACAGGGGGAAGAGGACACAGAGGACAGGGGGCAGAGGACAGGGGGCAGAGGACAGGGGGCAGAGGACAGGGGGCAGAGGACAGGGGCAGAGAGGAGGACACAGAGGGGGCAGAGGACGCAGAGGGGGCAGAGGACGCAGAGGACAGGGGGGCAGAGGACGCAGAGGACAGGGGGCAGAGGACGCAGAGGACAGGGGGCAGAGGACGCAGAGGACAGGGGCAGAGGACAGAGGACAGGGGGCAGAGGATACAGAGGACAGGGGGCAGAGGACACAGAGGACAGGGGGCAGAGGACACAGAGGGGGCAGAGGAGGCAGAGGACACAGAGGACAGGGGCAGAGGACACAGAGGAGAGGGGGCAGAGGACACAGAGGACAGGGGGCAGAGGACACAGAGGACAGGGGGCAGAGGACACAGAGGACAGGGGGCACAGGACAGGGATGCAGAGGATACAGAGGGGCAGGGGCAGAGGACACAGAGGACAGGGGCAGAGGACACAGAGGACAGGGGGAGGGACACAGAGGACAGGGGGCAGAGGACACAGAGGACAGGGGGCAGAGGACCAGAGGACAGGGGGCAGAGGACACAGAGGACAGGGGGCAGAGGACAGGGGGCAGAGGACGGGGGCAGAGGAGGCAGAGGGGGCAGAGGACGCAGAGGACACAGAGGGGCAGAGGACGCAGAGGAACAGAGGGGGCAGAGGACGCAGAGGACACAGAGGGGGCAGAGGAGCAGAGGCAAGAGGGGGCAGAGGACAGAGGACAGGACGCAGAGGACACAGAGGGGGCAGAGGACGCAGAGGACAGGGGCAGAGGACACAGAGGAGAGGGGGCAGAGGACACAGAGGACAGGGGGCAGAGGACACAGAGGACAGGGGGCAGAGGACACAGAGGACAGGGGGCAGAGGACAGGCAGAGGACAGAGGAGGGCAGAGGACACAGAGGACAGGGCAGAGGACACAGAGGCAGGGGGCAGAGGACACAGAGGACAGGGGGCAGAGGACACAGAGGACAGGGGGCAGAGGACACAGAGGACAGGGGGCAGAGGACACAGAGGACAGGGGGCAGAGGACAGGGGGCAGAGGACAGGGGGCAGAGGAGCAGAGGGGGCAGAGGACGCAGAGGACACAGAGGGGGCAGAGGAGCAGAGGACCAGAGGGGGCAGAGGACGCAGAGGAACAGAGGGGGCAGAGGACGCAGAGGAACAGAGGGGGCAGAGGACGCAGAGGACAGGGGGCAGAGGACAAGGGGGCAGAGGACAGGGGCAGAGGACAGGGGGCAGAGGACACAGAGGGGCAGAGACGCAGAGGGGGCAGAGGACGCAGAGGACAGGGGGCAGAGGACGCAGAGGACAGGGGGGCAGAGGACGCAGAGGGACAGGGGGCAGAGGACGCAGAGGACAGGGGCAGAGGACAGAGGACAGGGGGCAGAGGATACAGAGGACAGGGGGCAGAGGACACAGAGGACAGGGGGCAGAGGACACAGAGGGGCAGAGGAGGCAGAGGACACAGAGGACAGGGGCAGAGGACACAGAGGAGAGGGGCAGAGGACACAGAGGACAGGGGGCAGAGGACACAGAGGACAGGGGCAGAGGACACAGAGGACAGGGGCAAGGACAGGGGGCAGAGGATACAGAGGACAGGGGCAGAGGACACAGAGACAGGGGCAGAGGACACAGAGGACAGGGGGCAGAGGACACAGAGGACAGGGGGCAGAGGACACAGAGGACAGGGGGCAGAGGACACAGAGGACAGGGCAGAGGAACAGAGGACAGGGGGCAGAGGACAAGGGGGGCAGGGCAGAGGGGGCAGAGGCAGAGGGGGCAGAGGACACAGAGGGGGCAGAGGACAAGTGGACGAGCGCGGAGCGGGACTCGGTGCACTGGTGAGAGGAGAGGAGGCGGGCAGAGGCAGGAGAGGAAGTCGCCCCCAGGCACAGGCAGGAGCAGGTACAGGGGTGTGGCCCTCCGAGGTGGGGGCAATGGGCCCTGCCCCCGGTTGTAGGTACTGGCTGGAGGGCAGAGGGTGGAGGGGAGTGGCTGGAGGGCAACGGAACTTCCGAGATCGGAACGTCGTGTGTCGGTGACTGTAGCCGGGGGGCAGCCTGGCTACAGTGCATGGATGGCTGGGCGACGGCCATCACGGAAGTGGCGTGGCCTCTCCGGAAGTGGTCTTCGGGTTTTATATAATAGATAGATACCTGTAGGACTAGTGCAGTATAGGGGCCACCAGGGCTATATCCTCCATGCTGACCTCTGTGTGACCTCTCTTTTCCAGCTCCTCTCTGTCCACTTTCTACGCCCTCCATCTCGGAGCCCCAGACTGACGTCTCCCGCTGTGATGAGGCCTCTTGTCAGATAATGTTCTACATTAGCGCTCATATATTAAACATTTCAGACTTGATTAAACAATTTCTCAGATCTTCACTTCAGATCTTATTATGACATCGCCATAGCAACTCGGCAAATATTCTGTACGTCGCTGAGCAATTTATTACTTTTTATTCAGTCTTTTTACGGTAAAAGGAAAAAAATCAGACGTAAATCTGCAGATTGACATTGTAATCCCACATTCTAAATTGTGTAAAAAAAGAGAGAAGAAAACAAAAAAATATATAAACTCACTTAGAGAAAGTAAAATAACTTAATGGTAAAGTTATACTAGAAAGTTTGACCTAGTTTGCAGATTCTAAAACGTCACGAGTTATAAAATCCAACCAATAAATCTCATGACTCCACCCATGAGTAGCATAGCCCCGCCCATGAGGTTCCAACACACTTAAACATTCAGGATATACATTTAGGGGAAAACAATCTAAGTTTTTTAAGCACTGACTTTGACATAAAAACATTGTGTTTATTCACTTGTTTTGCCTTATGCTCTATGTAGTCATGTCTGAGAAAGTCCTTGTGTTTCTGTGCTGTAATCCAATGGTGTTAACTCAATAAAATCATATCTGCTACTCAGCTCTCACCTCTCCTTTCAGTGACAGAGAAATTTAGCCTCATGCTCCTGGTACGAGCAGGAAGTGTGTCAGGGGCGTGAACCCTGGGGGTTCTAGGATCATGTTACATTCCTTCCCACTCACACTTCTGTATGAACAGAGGGGGTGGACCCTGAGGGCTCCGCGATCATCTTACATTCCTGCCCCCTCATACTTCTGTATGAATAGGGGGTGTGGGCCCTGAGGGCTCCGCGATCATCTTACATTCCTGCCCCCTCATACTTCTGTATGAATAGGGGGTGTGGGCCCTGAGGGCTCCGAGATCATCTTACATTCCTGCCCCCTCATACCTCTGTATGAATAGGGGGTGTGGGCCCTGAGGGCTCCGAGATCATCTTACATTCCTGCCCCCTCATACTTCTGTATGAACAGGGCGCATGGCCGCCGGCCCCATGGTCACACTAAAATCATGTCCCTGATATACCATCCTATGTAATGTATGAACAGGAGTGTTCTCCATTCAAACAGCAATCATGTAACCAAGCAGATATAAATACACGCTGTGATCTTTTACTATACAATGATATGATGGTGCATAATGTGTACTGCCATGTATCAGGCTAGGAGCAGGGGCAGAGCACTGCATTGATGGATTCAGCACTGCCATGGTCTCCCCTTTACCATATCAAATTGTCTCCTGAAAGGTTAGCACTATGCATGACTGGATTTCTCTGTCCCCTGAGGGAGGGGTGAGAGCTGAGGAGCAGATATGATTTTATTGATTTATCAGTGATCTATAGATCCTAGAACTGTAGTGCTCAGCTCTGCTTCATCACGTAGGAGGACAGGGATAGTACAAAAAAGTTTATCTCCCCATACTTTCCCTTTAAGTCCCACGATGTCCATCGAATCCTTAGGAGCCTCATTTTCTGAGAACGAGGCTCCATAGATCACTAGCGATCAGCGTCAGGCATAAGTGTAAAAAATTATTACCTGCTGCAGACCACAAGTGACCAATGGAGCCTCGTTCTCAGAGCAAAGCACCATAGGATTCAATGGACATCGTGGGACTTAACACTATTGGATTATGCTGGAACTTTGAGGATTTTTTCCATTAATACATTGGTGAACGAGGGATACTGTGTGGGGAGTCTTTATTCAAATAAAATGTTTTTTTTACTATGGGATTTTTTTATTTTTCACTTATTGGGTTAGTAATGGGGTGTCGCATAGACCCCTCTCCATTACTAACCCCTGGTCTATAATTTACAGCTGACATCAACCCCAAAAATATTGCCTTGATAGCCCTGGTGTGGTGGCAACCAGGGTAATATTTTTGGGGTTGATGTCAGCTGTGAATTGTAGGCCAGGAGTTAGTAATGGCGAGGGGGCTATTAGACACCCAATTATTAACCTAGGCAAAGTGCCAGATTTGGTGCTTCTGGGGCGGCTTGGAATTTTTAGGCTGAGAAGGGACCAATAACCATGGACTGTCTCACCAGGATAATACCATCCTGCACAGTGGCGTAACTTCAGGCCCAGGGGCCCCGATGCGAAAGATTCAATGGGGCCCTCAATAATTGCAAATCTTTAATAGTATTAGTCTTTTTCTATGGGCCAAATTGACTTCTGGGGCCCCCTTAGGCTGCAGGGCCCGGGTGCGATCGCAACCCCTGCACCTATTGTAGTTACGCCCCTGATCCTGCAGCTGTCTGCTTCACCTTGGCCGGTTATCAAAAATAGGGGGAACCCCATGCCGTTTTTAATTCATTCATTAGTTTAAACCTGGGTTAATACCCATTAGGGCCCCATGAAAGGCACTAAAAGTCACAAGTGTATGATATTGTGGGGGACAGTGTGTGCTGAGCATCTCATTGCCGAGTCCTATACAGACCTGGTGACGGCATGCTGCAACCAATCACAGCCTTGCTGAGAACCTGGCATGGCGGTTATAGGTCCGGATATGCCCACAGCCGAAAAACTTCGTTGATTGGTTGCCCTGCAGCTTTTCAACAAACTTTATTCAGCATACAAACAGAATTCGAACACGACCACTGACTTCAGTGAGAAGTCCGAGTTCAAGCACCGGACACTAGGTTTCTGGTATGGATGCAGAACTCATCCCTAGATGTACACAGTCAATGGTCAGTCATATGCATTGGTTAGCCGCTAGATGGCACCGTGTTGTGTTCTTTCAAAGACATTGTGATCAGAACAACCTGTGAGAAAACTTACTATCATGAGTGTGTTGCATCCCGAGATTACCTCTAGGGTCCCTGGGATGATGGGTTTGCACCATTTAATCAATCGCAGGTCCTCTAAGGAGCCTACTTGACTTTGCTCTTGCGGATTTACTTTTTTTTTATGCTGAAGGGGTAAAGGAGATTTCTTTTAGCTTTAATTTCAGCTGTAGATTCTTATTATCACTCCCTTCTGTTATATTTACCTGCCTCTGGCCTCGCTCCATGCTAGGCATAGATTATCTATGTATCACGCACAGACTGGCAATACAACGCGAGACAGTGGCACACCGAATAATGGGTATCCGGTGCACACTACATGCAAGGGAACACAGTGGACACAATAGCAATGGTAAGGCCCTGTCAGTAGGGAACGGGGAAAGGAACACCGCCTGCACTCTGGAATATAGATTCTCCATGTGTTACATATGGAATTGCATGTGTATGAATACACTGCATGACAGTGGCGCATGGAACACCTCCTGCACTCCTGTGGTCGTGCCCTGATTTCCCTACCGTCCCTATACGGATTCCTTCATCCTGTCGCCGAGCTGGATACCTAGTCTCTTGCTAGCCCTGCTCTTATTCTTATCCTTCACTAGGGAGCTGGCCAGTGAGAGAGTTAGTCTTACTGCTGCGCTAATACAACACAATGGGAAGGCAGATAGACAGTGGAAAAACAAAACAAAAAATATAGCAACTTCATGGCTGCAGCCAAACCCATAGCCAGCAGACAGCTTGGCACCGGTCAGGCCATCAACAACTCCTTCCATCCAGGCAGCATGCAAAGAATGAGATTCAATCCCCATGAAAAGGTGATGGGTCATGTGACTATTTGAAGGATATGGGCGTGGTTACACAGTAGCAGCACCTTAACAGAACTACCATGGAACTGCTGGCAGCAAAACTGACACTAACACATTGAGAACCAAAGGAAAACATGTCTAATATGAAGAGTCTTACTAAGGAAATGAGACTTGTCACAAGTCTCCGAGACACGAGAGACCATGATGACACTATGCTGATCACGCTGAAGGAGGTCATCTCTGGAGAGCTGAGGTGTTCGTCTCTATTGCAGCAGCTAAGTTTCCTTTTGGAGAAGATTTTGGTTACTTTTGCATTTGTTTTTCTTGCCTGTTTTGTCTGTGTTCCTTTGCCACTTCACTTCCTTTCGTGGGGACATTTAAGTCACTCGTATCTAGAAGAATGCAAGGTACCCTTGTAGAGACACAGGGGTCAGTGGGGGCTCTCCTCTGTGGAGACACGGGGGTCAGTGGGTGCTCTTCTCTGTGGAGACACGGGGTCAGTGGGTGCTCTCCTCTGTGGAGACACTGGGGTCAGTTGTTTCTCTCCTCTGTGGACACATGCGGGTCAGTGGGTGCTCTCTGTGTAGACACGGGGTCAGTGGGTGCTCTCCTCTGTGGAGACATGGGGTCAGTGGGTGCTCTCTGTGTAGACACGGGGTCAGTGGGGGCTCTCCTCTGTGGAGACACGGGGGTCAGTGGGTGCTCTCCTCTGTGGAGACACGGGGGTCAGTGGGTGCTCTCCTCTGTGGAGACACAGGAGTCAGTGGGTGCTCTCCTCTGTGGATACACGGGGGTCAGTGGGTGCTCTCCTCTGTGGAGACACGGGGGTCAGTGGGTGCTCTCCTCTGTGGAGACACAGGGGTCAGTGGGTGCTCTCCTCTGTGGAGACACGGGGGTCAGTGGGTGCTCTCCTCTGTGGAGACACGGGGGTCAGTGGGTGCTCTCCTCTGTGGAGACACAGGGGTCAGTGGATGCTCTCCTCTGTGGAGACACGGGGTCAGTGTGTGCTCTCCTCTGTGGAGACACGGGGGTCAGTGTGTGCTCTCGTCTGTGGAGACACGGGGGTCAGTGGGTGCTCTCCTCTGTGGAGACACGGGGGTCAGTGGGTGCTCTCCTCTGTGGAGACACGGGGGTCAGTGGGTGCTCTCCTCTGTGGAGACACGGGGGTCAGTGTGTGCTCTCCTCTGTGGAGACACGGGGGTCAGTGGGTGCTCTCTGTGTAGACACAGGGGTCAGTGGGGGCTCTCCTCTGTGGAGACACAGGGGTCAGATGGTGCTTTCCTCTGTGGAGACATGGGGGTTAGTGGGTGCTCTCTGTGGAGACACGGGGTCAGTGAGGGCTCTATATGGAGACACAGGGTCAGTGGGTGTTCTCCTCTGTGGAGACACAGGGTCAGATGGTGCTTTCCTCTGTGGAGACAGGGGGGTTAGTGGGTGCTCTCTGTGGAGACACGGGGGTCAGTGAGGGCTCTATATGGAGACACAGGGGTCAGTGGGTGCTCTCTTCTGTGGAGACACAGGGGTCAGATGGTGCTTTCCTCTGTGGAGGCATGGGGGTCAGTGGGTGCTCTCTGTGCAGACATGGGGTCAGTGAGGGCTCTATATGGAGACACAAGGGTCAGTGGGTGCTCTCTGTGGAGACACGGGGGACAGTGGGTGCTCTATATGGAGACACGGGGGTCAGTGGGTGCTCTATATGGAGACACAGGGGTCAGTGGGTGGTCTCGTCCACTGGCCTGGCCACCTATATAAAGACAGCACGGACCAGAGCTCATCCTAGCTGAACGCCTGAACTCCTTCCTCGTGGGCAGAACACTACTCAGACAACACAGGGTGAGGGAACCACACAATGGTAAGACTTTATTAGATCCCCAACAATGAAACGCATATAACACATAACCAAGCACAACACACAATGTAACAGAGTCTCACCCTTGCTCTGGCTCACCAGGGAACTGAATCTTTGTGCATTTCGGGCTTCCAGGGTCTCTTACTCCAATCCAGCAGCACCCCACTTTTGGCAGGCACCCACCGAGAAAGGAATAGCAGAAAGCTTATGAAGCTGACTGAGCACAGCAAAGTCTGTAGCCAGGTGACCACATTGCCCAATCTGGGTATCTTGAAGCCAAATCCTAGAAAATCAGGCTGAACTCCTGCAGAATATAATCGGGTTTTGGTGTTCTTCTCATTAGAACTGAAACTTCTAGACTGAGGCCACGTAGCATATGAACAACTGGTGACTCAAGCAGTCCTTTGTATAGCCTGAGCATCCACATCAGAGTATATTGTGTTCTTACTTGATTGGTGGGATATGGCTGTCCTCTTATTGGTTGGCAGTTCAATCTGACTGCATAATTTTCATCTAAATGGTGTAGACAGAAGGGGGCTGAGGTAAATTACATTTTGTTAGCAATCCACAAACTAGGACAATGGGGCTTTAGGTAGACTGGAAATAAACAATAACTTGTGTTTTGGTTCCCCCTGCCTGTCTTTATCTGTGGGTTCCTTAACTTCCCAGCTCTGTGGAGAGAGGGAGTGGAATCAGTTAAGGGCTTTACAGGAACAGGGCTAGGGTGGAGACTCAGGCCTCTACACCATCAGGAGTATCCTTGAGAAAGGATGAGTTCAGGGCTCCATAGCTTGAGGGGCAGATCAGGTGCCCTGATTCCCCCTGTCTGTCTTTATCTGTGAGTTTCATTACTTTGCAGCTGCAGGGGGAGGTAGAGTGGGAATCAGCTCAGGACTGAGCAGGAGCAGGGCCAGGGTGGAGACTCAGGCCTCTCTACCATCATGAGTACCCCTGAGAAAGGATGAGTTCAGGGATCCATAGCTTGAGGGGCAGATCAGGTGCCCTGATTTCCCCTGTCTGTCTTTATCTGTGAGTTTCATTACTTTGCAGCTGCAGGGGGAGGTAGAGTGGGAATCAGCTCAGGACTGAGCAGGAGCAGGGCCAGGGTGGAGACTCAGGCCTCTCTACCATCATGAGTACCCCTGAGAAAGGATGAGTTCAGGGATCCATAGCTTGAGGGGCAGATCAGGTGCCCTGATTTCCCCTGTCTGTCTTTATCTGTGAGTTTCATTACTTTGCAGCTGCAGGGGGAGGTAGAGTGGGAATCAGCTCAGGGCTGAGCAGGAGCAGGGCCAAGGTGGAGACTTGGGCATCTCCACCATCAGGAGTACCCCTGAGATAGAGAGAGTTCAAGGCTCTTGAGCTTGAAGGGCACTGGCTCCCCTTTTACCCCAAGTCAACCTAACAGTAAAATCCAATGTTGGTTATCAAAAAAGCCATTTCTATGTGTGGCCACTTGATGGCACCATACTGTATTCATTTCAATGTCTTGTCTGAACATTATCTGCATTTTCTGGTAACAGAAGTGAGCCACAATTCAGGAGTAATCTGCAGGAAACAGTTAGATGATTAAAATAGCCGTCTCCGATTCTATTAGGCGCAAACTGGAAAATTTCAAGCATGTAAATCAGCCGAGATTATGCAGAAATCACAATCCCGTAATGAAAAATGAACCCGCGGAGCGGCGAGATGTCATTTGCATTTGAATCCTCTAGATGGCACATCCTCCATTATTCTCCGCTGATATGATAAACAGCACAATCTGCTTATCCAGGGAGGAAGCACAAAGCCTCCAGCAATGGCCCATGCAGAAGATAAAAGGCACAAAAGACTGGAGCCGCTCCACCTGACGACACGGGGGGGGGGGGGGGGGGGCGGACTTTACTGACGGTTCATTCTTTACATGCTCTAATTCAGCGCATTAAAAGCAGACGCGTGTCATCACAGACCGGGGTCATAAAGGCGAGGAATAATACAAAACTGATCTGCAAACAGCACAAAATAAATCTGCAAATGTATAACCAGAAAAGACAGAAAATGATCTTATAGGACTCGTCATATGTGCAGCCCCGGGAGGTAACAGGGCCACTGTCTGGGGGGATGATGAGTGAGCGCCGCAATGCTCAGGTGCTCCGTACTCGAAACAAGCAGGCGGGATGCTCGGACGGGCTCAAGTACCGAGTATTATCTGGAAGATTTAGAGTTTCCCATTGATTTCTATTATACTCGGTACTCGAAATGAGCACGTTGGACTAATTGACTTCTATGGAAAAGTGGTGTGGGCATGTGCTGTAACCTGAGGTCATTACGTGTCATTAAAAGGTTGTGAGTGGCTGCTCCATCTTCACGATGCACCAGCGCTGCCCTATCTCCATCTTGGCATCCAGCTTGTTTATTAATATTAAGTGGCCAAGGTGAGGTGAGGGGATAACACTCCAAAACTTATCGAATAAAGCCACCATTACAGGTTAGTTCCTTGTGGTCTTTTCTCGCATGTCAGCGTGGATCGGATAAACCCTGTCCTTTTGGAATTGTCATGTGACATACACTCATTAACAAGCCCGCCCTACCTGGTGTCACTAATAGGCTAGTGTTCAGACAGGGTGCATATAGTCATGCAGTGTTAACGAGCCCGCCCTACCTGGCGTCACTAAAAGGCTAGTGTTCAGACTGGGTGCATATAGTCAGGCAGTATTAATGAGCCCGCCCTACCTGGCGTCACTAATAGGCTAGTGTTCAGACAGGGTGCATATAGTCAGGCAGTGTTCACAAGCCCGCCTACCTGGCGTCACTAATAGGCTAGTGTTCAGACATGGTGCATATAGTCAGGCAGTGTTCACAAGCCCGCCCTACCTGGCGTCACTAATAGGCTAGTGTTCAGACATGGTGCATATAGTCAGGCAGTGTTAATGAGCCCACCCTACCTGGCGTCACTAATAGGCTAGTGTTCAGACATGGTGCATATAGTCATGCAGTGTTAACGAGCCCGCCCTACCTGGCATCACTAATAGGCTACTGTTCAGATCGGGTGCATATAGCCATGCAGTGTTAACCAGTCCGCCCTACCTGGTGTCACTAATAGGCTACTGTTCAGATCGGGTGCATATAGCCATGCAGTGTTAACCAGTCCGCCCTACCTGGTGTCACTAATGGGCTTCTGTTCAGACAGGGTGCATATAGTCATGCAGTGTTAATTAGCCTGCCGCACCTGGTGTAACTAATAGGCTGCTGTTCACACACTCTGTTTTTCCCACTTATGCATATGACAGACTCACTATGCAGCATTATTAGAGTGTGTAATGCAAGCAGCTGCACCCCTCCATTAAAGGGCTGTAAGTGGCTGGTCCATCTGCATGATGCACCAGTGCTGCCCCCATCTCTGCTCTGGGACGTTCTCTGCACCCAGCTTATGCATAGTATTAGCTGGATAAGGTGAGTTATTTTTGAATATTTTCCCCTGTGGTTTTACAATTAGATAGGGACTTGCAAGTGTGAGGAGTGAGGACCCTTGACGTGTGGGTTGCAAGCTTCCATATTTTGGCAAAAATATCAACTAATACCTCACATAATTTTTTGCACATTTTATACATTTTTTTGCAGGGTGTAGTGAGGTTTTCTGAGTTTAGTAAATTGATGAGTTTGTCATGTGAGATACGCTCTTATAGTGTTAACTAGCTTGCCACACTGGGTGTCACTAATAGGCTACTGTTCAGACAGGGTACATATAGTCATGCAGCGTTACCTAGCCCACCGCAACTTGTGTAACTAATAGGCTCCTGTTCAGACACTCTGTGTATCTCACTTGTCTATATAATAGATGCAGCATCATTAGAGTGTGCTATGCAAGCAGCTGCTCCCCTCTATTAAGAGGTTGTGAGCGGTCGTTCGATCTGCATGGTTCACCAGTGATGCCCCATCTCCATCTTGGGACGTTCTCTGCACCCGGCTTGTTCATTAGTATTAGGTGGCGAAGGTGAGTTGCCATTACGCAGGGACAGGAGATGAAATGCTGCGGCATCCCCTATTACATTCCATTTTAGAGAGGCTTGGGCATGCTCTGTGCAGAGATGAATGTGCGGGAAGGAGGAGAAGGTGAGCTGTGATCATCACCTATTGTCTTATATAGCAAAGAGTTGTGGGCGTGCTCTGTTACCTGAAAATACGAGAGAACGTGTTCGGACACCCTCTCAGACCCTTTTTGGTTTGTAAGAAAACACTATGTCTATTTCTTCACTCCTTCCCCCAGTCAGGTATTTACAAACTAACAGGGTCATAAAAACCTAAAACAGCTGAATGGGCTTTCTCCCTCCAAAATCCACATGTTAAATCTTTTGTTCTTCAGCTACAAACACTTACAGTCAAATTTAATAATACAGTTGTGACCAAAAGTATTGACACCCTGCAATTCTGTCAGATAATACTCAGGGCCACTTTACACACACCAACTTATCTGTCCAACTTCTGAACAACTTACTGCCTGCAGTGAAATCATGGACACATTGCTCCTTTTTGTGGCTGTGTACAAATGTAACAATGTGTCCATGATTTCACTACAACCAGAGATCTGTTCAGAAGTTGGACAGATAAGTTGGTGTGTGTAAAGTGGCCATTAGTTTCTTCCTGAAAATGATTGCAATCACAAATTCTTTGGTATTATTATCTTCATTTAATTTGTCTTCAATGAAAAAACACAAAAGAGAATGAAGCAAAAAGCAAAACATTGATCATTTCACACAAAACTCCAAAAATGGGCCAGACAAAAGTATTGGCACCCTCAGCCTAATACTTGGTTGCACAACCTTTAGCCAAAATAACTGCGATCACCCGCTTCCGGGAACCATCAATGAGTTTCTTACAATGCTCTGCTTGAATTTTACACCATTCTTCTTTGGCAAACTGCTCCAGGTCCCTGATATTTGAAGGGTGCCTTCTCCAAACTGCCATTGTTAGATCTCTCCACAGGTGATCTATGGGATTCAGGTCTGGACTCATTGCTGCCACCTTAGAAGTCTCCAGTGCTTTCTCTCAAACCATTTTCTAGTGCTTTATGAAGTGTGTTTTGGGTCATTGTCCTGCTGGAAGACCCATGACCTCTGAGGGAGACCCAGCTTTCTCACACTGGGCCCTACATTATGCTGCACAATGTGTTGGTAGCCTTCAGACTTCATAATGCCATGCACACGGTCAAGCAGTCCAGTGCCAGAGGCAGCAAAGCAACCCCAAAACATCAGGGAACCTCCGCCATGTTTGACTGTAGGGACCGTGTTCTTTTCTTTGAATGCCTCTTTTTTTCTCCTGTAAACTCTATGTTGATGCCTTTGCCCATAAAGCTCTACTTTTGTCTCATCTGACCAGAGAACATTCTTCCAAAATGTTTTAGGCTTTCTCAGGTAAGTTTTGGCAAACTCCAGCCTGGCTTTTTTATGTCTCGGGGTAAGAAGTGGGGTCTTCCTGGGTCTCCTACCATACAGTCCCTTTTCATTCAGACGCCGACTGATAGTACGGGTTGACACTATTGTCCCCTCGGACTGCAGGGCAGCTTGAACTTGTTTGGATGTTAATCGAGGTTCTTTTTCCACCATCTGCACAATCTTGTGTTGAAATCTCTCGTCAATTTTTCTTTTCCGTCCACATCTAGGGAGGTTAGCCGCAGTGCCATGGGCTTTACACTTCTTGATGACACTGCGCACAGTAGACACAGGAACATTCAAGTCTTTGGAGATGGACTTGTAGCCTTGAGATTGCTCATGCTTCCTCACTATTTGGTTTCTCAAGTCCTCAGACAGTTCTTTGGTCTTCTTTCTTTTCTCCATGCTCAATGTGGTACACACAAGGACACAGGACAGAGGTTGAGTCAACTTTAATCCATGTCAACTGGCTGCAAGTGTGATTTAGTTATTGCCAACACCTGTTAGGTGCCACAGGTAAGTTACAGGTGCTGTTAATTACACAAATTAGAGAAGCATCACATGATTTTTCTAACAGTGCCAATACTTTTGTCCACCCCCTTTTTTATGTTTGGTGGAATTAGATCCAATTTGGCTTTAGGACAATTCTTTGTGTGTTTTTTCATTGAAGACAAATTAAATGAAGATAATAATACCAAAGAATTTGTGATTGCAATCATTTTCAGGAAGAAACTGAGTATTATCTGACAGAATTGCAGGGGTGTCAATACTTCTGGCCACAACTCTACACATTAACGCCACAAATACATAAATCAGATATTTGGGGTGTGCATGTCTTGTAGAGTTCAGAGCACCTTTATACGTTCTCGAATGAATATCAGAAACCTGGGAAATGAATTTCTGACCACTCGCACACCACATACATCCCATGTCTGGACTCAAAAAATACATAAAATCACAAGGGAAAAATGATGGCAATATCTTTGAACTGTGAGCTTCCAGGCCAAAGATATGAATAAAAGGACATATTGCTATCTTTTAGAGATGGGTGTTCTTTCCAGAAAACAGCCCATATGTGAGGTCAGCAATGTGAGAGTTCTTAGCTTTATGGTCAAAGCATAAAACAAGAGCATCCACCTTGTCTAATCATTCTAGGAGAATTTTTGTGCCATCATGTGATATCCTCTATTGGAGATAGGTATGGGCATTTATTTTGCAGGAAGGAGGAGACGGTGAGCTGTTCCTATCATCTTCCATGGTATTGTGAGCATGCTCCGTTACCTGTGCAGAAGTCAAAATACAGGGAGAGAAGGGAATTGCTACTATAAGATTGTGTTGTCAGCATGATCTGTGATTTGTACAGGAGAGAACAAGGTAAACTGTGGCCATCTCCTATTATTTCCTATGGTAAGTGTAGTGAGCATGCTCAGTGATCTGTGCAGAGGTCACAGTCTAGAGAGGAGAGGAGGTAAGAGAAATATAAGATGTGTGTCTATATGCTTGAAGGCCAGCAGTAAAAGTACAAGATTTAAATTGTAACCACTATGTACATTTTTAGTTAATAATAATGTAGAGCAAGTAATTATAATAAACTTTCAAATATACTTTATCAGAAAAATCTGGTGGAAACCCATTCATAAACCTTCCACAAGGTGTCCTCACTGCACTGTGTGAAGCAGACATATGTTCATTATCAGTCAAATCCATCTTCACACTGAATACTGGTTATGTAACCATGTAAGGGTAAAGGGGGTGTGGCCTACACAGTTTGGGTCTCCTGACTGCAGCTGGTGAGGAAACAATGTATCAGATTACAGCACAGTGCTGAGCAATGTCAGGGTCACTGCAAACTCCTCAGAGGTTTTTGATCTGTCATCTGGCTCCACGCAGCAAAGTCACAATCTTGTTAACCCCTTGCCTGCTGGCTCACCACACAGATCCCTATCAGACTGCTCTCAGAAGCTGTGGAAATACACAAACAGTGCTGGCAGACACTGAGGGGACACTGGCCACATCCATACAGCCATAAAATTCAGCTTTTAAAGAGCAAAGAAAAATGTGAGAAAATTTTCATTTTACTCAAGATCTCAATCGTCAGCCTGGAAGTAAAAAATAATAAATAAAAATCCCTGATGTTCTTTGTTGGCTTTTCTGACAGCCGTTCACTAATTTATGTTTCAAGATAATCTCAGGTTAATCTCAGAGAAGTGCGCTGGGTATGAAATCGTTCCTACCAATGTCGTGTTCGGTGTTTAACGCATCTCAGACCTGACAACTCACAAAGGATTTTCTCCATGTGAAACGTTGAGTAGAGACATGTAAATTATGGCAATATAGAAATATGAGCGGCTCAGTGCAGAACGTGAAGGGAGATTTACCAAACACGACCTTAACCAGAGCAGAAACATGATGAAGCGCGGTGATATTGGAAGAGTCAATCCTAGAGGCGTTACATGATCTCATCCATTCTCTGCTTGTGTCTCCAGAACTGTGATAGGAAAATAAAGGACCCGTTACACGGGACGATATCACTAACGATATCGTTGGTACGTCACGGCTTTTAGGGCGGTGCAGTGACGTCGTTGCGTGTGACACACGCTAAGTTGGCTCATGGTTGATAGCACGTTTTTGAACAGGACCATAAATCAGTCGTCCGTCGTTCGTTCAACCTGCAGCATTGGTGTGCGTGACACCTTTCCAACGATCTCCTTTACGACTTTGCCTATTCAGAACTGAAGCATGTAGGCGACCAAACAACCGCAAGTATCGTTCGCTTGTCGCTGAATCGCTGCTGCGTCGTTCACGATATCTGTATGTGTGACACCTCAGCAGCGATCATTAAACGATGTCCCAGCGAGCTAACCCAGGTCGGATTGTTGGTTGGATCACTAGGATATTGAAGCGTGTAACGGGCCCTTTACCAACTATAACAGGCAGCCATCTATCCAATCAACTCACCAACCAGCCAAGCAACCATCCATTGATCCATCCATCCAACTAACCAACAAACCAAGCAACCAACCAGCCAAGCAACCAACCAGCCAAGCAACCAACCAGCCAAGCAACCAACCAGCCAAGCAACCAACCAGCCAAGCAACCAACAAACCAAGCAACCAACCAGCCAAGCAACCAACAAGCCAAGCAACCAACAAGCCAAGCAACCAACCAGCCAAGCAACCAACCACTGATCCATCCATCCATCCATCCATCCAACTAACCAACAAACCAAGCAACCAACAGACCATCCAATGAGCCATCCTTTCATCCAACCAAACAAACCAATTATTTGAGTCTTCTCTTCTTTCTATAGCTTAAAGGGCCCGTTACACGCTTCAATGTCTCAGCGATACGACCAACGATCCGACATGACCTGGATCACTTGAACGTCAATCAATGATCGCTAGTGAGGTGTCACACGTACAGATATCGTGAATGACGCAGCAACGATTCCGCGACAAGCGAACGATACTTGCGGTCATTCGGTCGCCTACGTCCTTCAGTTCTGAATGGCCAAGTCGTAAATGGAGGCAAGTTAAGAAAACTGTCTCTGAAGGACAAGTGCTGTCCAGCATTACAGGGGCAGAGAGGACGCAGGGGTGATGAGGACAGCAGGGGCAGTGAGGAGGGCAGGGGTGGTGAGGACGGCAGGGGTAGTGAGGAGAGCAGGGCCAGTGAGGAGTGCATGGGTGGTGAGGACAGCAGGGGCAGTGAGGAGTGCATGGGTGGTGAGGACGGCAGGGGTGGTGAGGACAGCAGGGGCAGTGAGGAGTGCATGGGTGGTGAGGACGGCAGGGGTGATGAGGACAGCAGGGGCAGTGAGGAGGGCAGGGGAGGAGAGGACGGCAGGGGTGGAGAGGACGGCAAGGGTGGTGAGGATAGCAGGGGTGGTGAGGACGGCAGGGGTGGTGAGGACGGCAGGGGCAGTGAGGAGGGCAGGGGTGGTGAGGACGGCAGGGGTGGTGAGGACGGCAAGGGTGGTGAGGATAGCAGGGGTGGTGAGGACGGCAGGGGTGGTGAGGACGGCAGGGGCAGTGAGGAAGGCATGGGTGGTGAGGACGGCAGGGGCAGTGAGGAGGGCAGGGGTGGTGAGGACGGCAGTGGTGATGAGGACAGCAGGGGCAGTGAGGAAGGCATGGGTGGTGAGGACGGCAGGGGCAATGAGGACAGCAAGGATGGTGAGGACGGCAGGGGTAATGAGGACAGCAGGGGTGGTGAGGGCGGCAGGGTGGAGTGGAGATAATTATCTTGCATGATAGTGATGGGCGAATCCTAAATTACTCGGAATCGCTTGACTCTAGCGAGTCCGAGCCCAGGACTCGCTACTCGTTGCGAGTCTAGCGAGTCCAATGTTAATGAATGGGGAAGCGAGTAATAGCGAGCAGTGTGAGATTTACAAATCGCAGATGTGTCTCGGAAGCTTCAGCCTGAAGCAATCCTAGTTTTGTCATTTATTTGCATTGGACTCGTTTACTTTGTAAGTAATCGCTGGGAAACTCGCACAGATAAGAGAAGAGTCCTGTCTGCTCTGTGCAGCTCCAGGGTCCTAGAGCCCGCCTGCTGCCTGATGTAGCAGTGCTGAGATTGTTCTCAGTCTGCTCATTCCCTGTGTACAGACATGAATGTCTGTGCACAGAGATGATGTAGCAGTGCTGAGATTGTTCTCAGTCTGCTCATTCCCTGTGCATAGACATCTATATCTATGCACAGGGGATGTAGCAGAGAGGACATCGCGTTTTGGACTGCGTCGGACGGAAGAGGATTTTTTTAATTAAAGATGGAGTCCCTAATGGCTTTTTTTTTTATTTCTAATAAAAAAATTTCTCTGTGTTGTGTTTTTTTTAAAACAATTTAATAGAAATTCATGGCGGTCATGTCTAATATTGGCGTGACCGCCATAAATTTCGGGCTTAGGGCCAGCTGATAATACAAAGCTGGCCCTAACCTCTTTATTACCCAGCGTGCCACCGCCACCAGGGCCGCTGGAAGAGCGGGGTTCAGCGGCAGAGGATGGCGCTTCAATGAACGCGCCATCTTCTGGGGCGGCTGCGGGCTGCAATTTGCAGCGGGGGGTGCCCAGAAAGCTTGGGTATCCCTGCGCTGCGGATTCCAGCCCCCAGCTGCTTAGCTGTACCTGGCTAGACATAGAAATTGCGCGGAGCCCCACGCATTTTTTTGACTCCGACTCCGAGACGACTCCGACTCCGAGACGACTCCGACTCCGACTCGACTCCGAGACGACTCCGACTGCGAGACGACTCCGACTCCGAGACGACTCCGACTGCGAGACGACTCCGACTCGACTCCGAGACGACTCCGACTCCGAGACGACTCCGAGACGACTCCGACTCCGAGATGACTCCGACTCCGACTCCGAGACGACTCCGACTCCGAGACGACTCCGACTCCGAGACGACTCCGACTCCGAGACGACTCCGACTCCGAGACGACTCCGACTCCGAGACGACTCCGAGACGACTCCGACTCCGAGGCGACTCCGACTCCGAGACTCTGACTCTGAGCCTCTGACTCTGAAATTCATTAAATAATAAAAAAAAAATGCGTGGGGCTCCGCGCAATTTCTATGTCTAGCCAGGTACAGCTAAGCAACTGGGGGCTGGAATCCGCAGCGCAGGGATGCCCAAGCTTTCTGGGCACCCCCCGCTGCAAATTGCAGCCCGCAGCCGCCCCAGAAGATGGCGCGTTCATTGAAGCGCCATCCTCTGGCGCTGAACCCCGCTCTTCCAGCGGCCCTGGTGGCGGTGGCACGCTGGGTAATAAAGGGGTTAATACCAGCTTTGTTATACAAGCTGGTATTAAGCCCGAGATTCTTAATGTCAGGCCACGTTTGACCCAGCCACTAAGAATCTCCAATAAAGGGTTAAAAAAACACAACACAGAGAAAATCTTTTATTTGAAATAAAAAAAAAAGCCATTAGGGACTCCATCTTTAATTAAAAAAATCCTCTTCCGTCCGACGTAGTCCAAAACGCGATGTCCTCTCTGCTACATCCCTGTGCATAGATATAGATGTCTATGCACAGGGAATGAGCAGACTGAGAACAATCTCAGCTCTGCTACATCATGTGTGTGAGCAGGCGGGCTCTAGGACCCTGGAGCTGCACAGAGAAGACAGCTGGACTCGGCTCGCAATGTAACAGCAGTTACTTTGCGAGTTTCCCTGCTATCACTGGCACAGTAGCTGAGTCTAATGCAAACAATGGCAATCCTAGTTTTGTCAGCGTTTCTGACAAAACTAGGATTGATATTGATTTGCATTGGACTCGTGCGAGTAATCACTGGGAAACTCGCAGAGTACCGAGTCCTGCGAGTCCCTTACTACTCGCCGAGTAACGAGTCCTAGCGAGTAGATTCGCCCATCCCTATTGCATGACTCCTGTAGGGTGCATCTAAGGGGGTTATCACTTGCTATGGGGTGTTGGTTGTATAAATCAAAGCCCCATCACCTTTGCTCTCACCGTCCCCTGACACCTGTCACGATCTGCTCATATCACAATACAATAGTAATGAGAAATATTTATTTTCAGTGTTTCGGGGACACATATTTGGCCAGATTTGGCTAAGGACTTCACAGTTTCTCAAGAGAAAAAGTCCCTAAATTTTCCTAGGAAACTACTTAAAAAAACTGCAATTCACATCCTGACCACTTGGTGGCGACCCATAGACACATATAGCATAAACATCTTTTGACATAGTATCGCAAATTTTTTTTTCTTCTCTCAAATCTGGTTTCAATGGGAGTCATGTTTGCTGAATGAAGGGCTAGAGTTACCTACAGAGATACCTGTCTGCTGCAAATTGCGTTGAGGTGAACAACCCCATAAATGTAACATTGAAGATTTGTGCCCGAGATATACAAGACTGTTCAAGTCAAACAATGATGTAAAGGCTTCTGGCCTCTGTATCCGCGTTGTGTCTGGTAGAGCCAGACTGTGTGCAGGGCTGTCGTATCGGGGAGGCGGCCGGGGCGCGACTGGTTAATACAAGGCATTGCCAGAAACCACAAATACCGCTATTCAGATCCCATTCTGCCTCCCCCCTACAAGGGGACTTTGGAGAGAAAATGCCCCAATCTAGGCACTGTCCAATCAGAAGGCTCCAAAAAAACAGGAAACAACTATTCTCAATCTTTCCTAGAAACAAAAATCTCCAAAAAATTTCCAAATACCATGCTCATCCAGACCCGGAACCATAAAGCCAAGCAGGAGATTGGTAATTAGGTAATGCAATCATTGCTTTACTCTTGTTAGGGCCATTGTTCTCTCAGCCACTAGTCCCATTATGTATATGGTGATAGTAGGTATAGTGGAGCCTGTAAAGCAACTTTTTTTAATATTCTTAATTTGGCCAGATGTGTTGTTCATTTGTTTGTTGATTCATAAAAAGTGGGTCATTGTTTCTTATTAGACTGTTAGAGCCTACATTGTCTCAGTGTGTGGAT
Organism: Allobates femoralis; assembly: GCA_033576535.1. NCBI lineage: Eukaryota > Metazoa > Chordata > Amphibia > Anura > Aromobatidae > Allobates > Allobates femoralis. The sequence goes on along the minus strand of JARQOC010000001.1, from coordinate 623,752,528 downwards.
TTCTAATTGAATGTAAATGACCTAATCCCCTCTGTCTACATCACTTAGAGGAGAATTAAGCAGTCTGTTTGAAATGCCAACCAAACCTTTTATACTCACACACGGATCCTGGATTACATTTGGGAGCGCCAACACCAAGTTCTTCTATATTCCTTCCCAAAGCTGCTGTAAGACCGTGGGCGGAAGAAATAAATACTGTTGCATTGGTAATGTGGCGCCCCACGTAGTCAGGCATCACAGTGGGGTATTGCACCCGTAAAAGAGGTGTAAATTCCCCAGCTGCAAGTGGACCCTAGGTTGGTGGGTGGGACCCATTCCTGCACTCCCACATTAGCAGAGTGGTGGGAGGTTACCCAGGAGGGAGATATATTCACCTCTAGGGGGAACAAAGAGCGGTTAGTTGGAGGAGGAGAGGAGTCGGTCAGTGGAAAAAGAATGTGGAGCGAGGCGGAAGGTTTACCCGGACAGAGACAGAGGATCCTGAGGGAAGGAAAGAGAGGATCCTGAGGGGGTCCTGACAGAGGGTGCCCAATGTGCGGAGTCTGGGCCCTAGAGAGAAAGGGGGAACCCCAGCGTGGAGCGACCATACTCCAGGGGACTCCCCAGTCCACCACGGGAACGCCGGACCGAGGAAATGGCCAGAGTCCATCTCTGCAGTCGTCAACCGGCTGCTGTGGTCTGTATATCGCAACAGCACCCTGCCAGACGGAGAGGTCTGCCTACTTCCTCACCACGAGGGAGGGGAGCCCCAAGTCTACCTACAAAGAGCCATTGGGTATAGACTCATCCTAGGCGGGGAAGACAGGACACGGGTTCATCAACGAAGGCATACCACGGGTACCACCATACCACCTGGGATACACTTGCAGCCACCCGTGGAGCTACCTGTTTGAATACCATCTTGCTGAATTGTGGACTCTATATTTTGATGCGGAACGTTTACAGTAAAGTACCCAGGAGAGTGACTTTGCCTCCGTGTCTTTGTGCTGCAGAATTCAACTTGTTTGCTTTCAGGAACGCTGCCCCGGAGGACCAGCTCCACCTGTAGGCAGCTTTGCCAACTCAGCCGCATTACCATCGCCCTCCGGAGGACTGTGGCGGCGCTGGTGACCCATCACCAGGTACTACAGGTGGCGTCACATGACAAACTCTAATCCCCTGTACATACACCCCTTATTGAAGTGTCACCCAGGCCACGGGCTCAGGCGCAGCCACCCGTGACATCCCCCGTGCAAAAGCACCCACCGAGGCTGGTACCCGAGTACCCCAGGGCCTGGGGCTCGACAGTAAGTCACATCTTCACAGGAGGTCCCAACAAAATGGAATACACTGACTACATCTACAGGAATGCTGTGACTTGTAGTTCCCCTCCAGCACTTCCACAATCCCTTTGTTTTCCAGCTCCGGTTCTGTGTACCCGTCAGAGCTTCCATTGCCTCCGAGCATCACAAACAACAGCAATGAGTGAGCTCCGCGCTGACAGCTCCAGCAGGCAGTTCAGTAAAGGATGACTGAAGGGTTGAAGCACTAATGAGACGCGTGTCGCTAAATATCAGAGGCTCCGGAGACTGGCTGAATCCAGAAGAGACAGGTGGACAAGCGCGGCTCGGCTCACTGCGGGTAATAAATACATTCTTCTACCTAAATTAGCAGCGTAAATGGCGATGGAAGCAACAAAGCGGCGGCTAACAATGTGAAGGCGGCGGAGACGGGGGGCCCTGACACCTGCCTGCCGGGAGGGGACAGTAAGAGAGGTGTCCTACCCCCCCTGAAGAGCAATGATTGATGTCCTCAGGAATAAAGGCCTGGTGACAGCAGAAATCTGACACATCACTAACGAGCAATGGCGCCATACGTAACGCACCCGGCCATCGCCGCGCTCATCTGAGCCGAAAATCTGAAACGTTGAACTTTTCATGTCTTGTTGCACAGAATGTAATGGAAAAAATGAAAACTTCTACAACGTAAAGACTTAAAGACACAAGACACAGGATTGGCCCAATTTTTCGGAAACAGTCCAAGCAATGTTTGCACAGTCCTGGATCAAGACAGAGGCAGAGTTTACACAAAGCCTGGACATAAACACAAGTGCCTCTCAATGAATTAGAAGATCAGCACAAAGGTCATTATCATTAATCATCAACATTAACAGAAATAAACACATGACATAGATCCCTCTATGTGTAATGACTCTATATAATACAGCTGTGGCCAAAAGTATTGACACCTCTACAATTCTGTCAGATAATCCTCAGTTTCTTCCTGAAAATGATTGCAATCACAAATTCTTTGCTATTATTATCTTCATTTAATTTGTCTTCAATGAAAAAACACAAAAAGAATTGTCCTAAAGCCAAATTGGATCTAATTCCACATCAAACATAAAAAGGGGGTGGACAAAAGTATTGGCACTGTTAGAAAAGTCATGTGATGCTTCTCTAATTTGTGTAATTAACAGCACCTGTAACTTACCTGTGGCACCTAACAGGTGTTGGCAATAGCTAAATCACACTTGCAGCCAGTTGACATGGATTAAAGTTGACTCAACCTCTGTCCTGTGTCCTTGTGTGTACCACATTGAGCATGGAGAAAAGAAAGAAGACCAAAGAACTGTCTGAGGACTTGGGAAACCAAATTGTGAGGAAGCATGAGCAATCTCAAGGCTACAAGTCCATCTCCAAAGACCTGAATGTTCCTGTGTCTACCGTGCGCAGTGTCATCAAGAAGTGTAAAGCCCATGGCACTGTGGCTAACCTCCCTAGATGTGGACGGAAAAGAAAAATTGACAAGAGATTTCAACACAAGATTGTGCGGATGGTGGATAAAGAACCTCGACTAACATCCAAACAAGTTCAAGCTGCCCTGCAGTCCGAGGGTACAACAGTGTCAACCCGTACTATCCGTCAGCGTCTGAATGAAAAGGGACTGTATGGTAGGAGACCCAGGAAGACCCCACTTCTTACCCCGAGACATAAAAAAGCCAGGCTGGAGTTTGCCAAAACTTACCTGAGAAAGCCTACAACGTTTTGGAAGAATGTTCTCTGGTCAGATGAGACAAAAGTAGAGATTTATGGGCAAAGGCATCAACATAGAAGTTACAGGAGAAAAAAAGAGGCATTCAAAGAAAAGAACACGCTCCCTACAGTCAAACATGGTGGAGGCTCCCTGATGTTTTAGGGTTGCTTTGCTGCCTCTGGCACTGGACTGCTTGACCGTGTGCATGGCATTATGAAGTCTGAAGACTACCAACACATTGTGCAGCATAATGTAGGGCCCAGTGTGAGAAAGCTGGGTCTCCCTCAGAGGTCATGGGTCTTCCAGCAGGACAATGACCCAAAACACACTTCACAAAGCACTAGAAAATGGTGTGAGAGAAAGCACTGGAGACTTGTAAGGTGGCAGCAATGAGTCCAGACCTGAATCCCATAGAACACCTGTGGAGAGATCTAACAATGGCAGTTTGGAGAAGGCGCCCTTCAAATATCAGGGACCTGGAGCAGTTTGCCAAAGAAGAATGGTCTAAAATTCCAGCAGAGCATTGTAAGAAACTCATTGATGGTTACCGGAAGCGGGTGATCGCAGTTATTTTGGCTAAAGGTTGTGCAACCAAGTATTAGGCTGAGGGTGCCAATACTTGTGTCCGGCCCATTTTTGGAGTTTTGTGTGAAATGATCAATGTTTTGCCTTTTGCTTCATTCTCTTTTGTGTTTTTTCATTGAAGACAAATTAAATGAAGATAATAATACCAAAGAATTTGTGATTGCAATCATTTTCAGGAAGAAACTGAGTATTATCTGACAGAATTGCAGGGGTGTCAATACTTTTGGCCAAAACTGTATCTGGTGGGTGAAATAATTATTGAACAATTCACAAATGTTTCTGTAACCAATGCCATCACAATGTTTTGCTACAATAAGATTATGATGAAGGTCTTGAGACAGCTCACTGGTTTTACCCATCATGAGATGTTTCTTGTGTAGCATCTTGAGACAGCTCACTGGTTTTACCCATCATGAGATGTTTATTGTGTAGCTCCATGGTAATGAGACTCCTTATTATCGGCGATCCAGATGATCCAGCTGATATTATTATCACTAAGTGACAGGATCGCTTACTAATTACTGATAGATTTCAGATGGTATCAGAACTTTCCATGTTTTTTTACATCTCTCTTTCTTCATGTGTTCAATACTTTTTCCCTGGGCCATTTCTCATTATTACACTTAATTTAAAGTGAATCTGTCACCCCATTTGATATCTCTAAACTATGTCTATGGGTTATAGTAGGATGAAAAATTCATACCTATATGCCTCATACCAGGTGCCTTGCTGTGTTATTCATATCAATACCTTTAGAAATAGATTTACTTAGAAAATTGGTGGGATGTGTTCAATACTTATTTCACCCTGGGGCTTGGAGGTTATAATAAACGCAATGATTGATCATTGCATGGAACAATCTGGCTTTTCGTGTTTTTGCATATAAGTCCTATTAGTTGGTAAATTACAATCTTCCATACAAACTCCTGAATATTCAACTGTCTCCTAAAACACCATTATTGACTATGTTGTAACTTTTTCGGTAAAATGTGAAAATTCTTAATTAAATCAAGTGTGTTGTGGAGGGGGGTGAATAATTCTCACAGGGGCTGAGGAGGTGACACCATTGCTCTTTGAGGGGACAATCTTCTCATGTCAATGATAAGTGAAGGTGAAGAGTCACGTCATCCAGAGCGCTGAGCTCCGGAGTCACCGGAGAGGCCTTTGTGAACCGCCGTGATTGCTGATGATGATGGAGTGTGACGGGTTGTCTACAGAGGCCTGTAGAGTTATACCAGCGACAGGGACTAGATAGGAATCCCATCCCTCACCGGTGTCACCAGTATAAGACATGTACATTTCGAGCCTGACTGAACACCTAACAGGATCCATCTCGGAGGACACAGGTGCCGAGGACGCTGGGACTCGTCACATATCAGCCGGCTGCATAATTTTAATGATAATATGTCTTACACTTATTAGGATCATCATTTTCATATTTACAACAAACCCGAATGGCACAATTTTGAAGAAATCTGATGTCTATAGGACCTTCCCCATTCTCATCTTCCATCGAAAGGAACACACCCCTTGGTGAAACCCTTTGCAAATTATCATAGAAACTCCTCCTATTATGTCAATTTATATAATCCCCACCTCGTGACGATACAGCTTTTCTCAGTGCATATCGGGGCTTAATTTTCTTAATTTGGCCAGACATATTGGTCTTTTGTTGGCTATTTCATGTTTGCTATGACATTGTGTCTTGCCAAATGATTTGGAGCATTTATTGTCTGAGGTTGTGTACTGCTAGTTTAATTACCTCACCCCTTCTGGGGATCCAATAGAGTCTTACCATTGTGTGGGTCCCTCACCCTGTGTTGTCTGAGTAGTGTTTTGCCCACGGTAAAGTGGGATAAGCCTGGTCCATGTGATCTTTCTAAAGGCATCCGGGCCAGCGGGCGACCCCCGTGTCTTCACACACCTCTTTTGTCCATCTTGAACCTCCCTAAAGGGTTAGTCCCAAAAAGTCAAGTTATCAACACCCTGATAATCTGGGAATAAGTTGCTGATCACTGGAGTCCTGACAGATGGGGGCTGATAATGAGACATGAAAACTCCAATAACTGGGCTCTGCAGCCCCCTCTGACAGGAGCGGAGGTGCGTATGCATGCCCTCCATTCCATTTATTATTTATGGGGCTGATGAAGTAGTGGAGCTATGTACTTGGCAGTCCCATGTACAATAAATGGAGTGGAGGCCGCACCGCTCTTTTTAGGTTACGACTACGTTTTCAGGATTGCTGTGTTTCCCATTGTTCTGATGCCAAGGAATCACCAAGTTATACCCTATTCCATAGATAGACTTCATTTTTTGGGACTAATGCTTTAATGATTTTAATGCTCAAGATAAAGGTTAAGCATATAAATAATCCAACACAGGTAAAGAGGTTATAAAGCCAATCTCACTGCGGCCATACCTGCATCCTACTGGTTCCTGTACAGACTAGTATCCCTAGCTGTACAACTAGAAACTTGCAACGCAGCTCTGTCTACCTGAAAGGCCATCGAGTTGTTTCTCATACCTCCCAAGGAACCAGAGGGGACGATATAAACACTGCAAATAAAGATAGAGTAAATGTGCAGAGATAGACATGGCCTCAAAATGTGGAAACATAATGCAACTGTACAAGTGAAAATAGGAGATAAAATAAATGCAAGTAAGGGTAACCTCCCAACAGAAAATAAAAGAAAATGTAGGAAAGGTAAATAAGAAAACACAGACAAAACAGCACTGGTTCTGCCTAAATTCTATAGCTGCAGGGCTGGAACTCCTAGAAAGACATCCACATAGAAATATAACCAGCAGAAAAAGCTTGTGAAAAGGAGTGCATAAATAGCACCACTCGGGTTGTGATAGGACAGAGATAATAAGCAACTGAAAACACCTGATAAGTGAAATCCAAAGGAAAAAAATGAAGGTAAAACACCATCAGCATTTGGACAGGGAGTGACAAAAAAAACAAGTTACCGCTCTTGCAATATCGCGACACAAAATAATAGAACTTTTAAAAAACAATTGCTTTATATAGCGACGTAGGAAAATATTAAAAGAAAAAATAAACTTTACAAATTTGGTATCATATTACCATCACTAACTCTGATGCTCAGAATGAAGGGACCGTGCCATTTATATCGTAGGTCAAAGACAAAGTCCTAAAAGTCAAACCTAAAATATTGCACAAATTCTCCCCAGAAAATAATTCAGTTACATTATATGATTCATTCTACTATATGATTCTTCCTGGAGAAAAAACCCTCTGTGGTGCCCCTGTGGTCCAATTGCCACAGTGGTATCACCTCCTTAACTGGTGGCGTTGTATCATGTCCAGAGGTAAATGGAGCTCCCTACACTACAGTCATGGCCAAAAGTTTTGAGGATGACACCAAAATGCTATTTTCCCATGATCTGCTGCCCTCTGGTTTTTATTTGTGTTTGTCTGATGTTTATATCACATACAGAAATATAATTGCAATCATATTATGATACCAAAAGGTTCTATTGACAGTTAGAATGAGTTAATGCAGCAAGTGAATATTTGCAGTGTTGCCCCTTCTTCTTCAGGACCTCTGCAATTCTCCCTGGCTGCTCTCAATCATCTTCTGGAGCAAATCCTGACTGATCGCCGTCCATTCTTCCATTCTTCCATTCTTCCATTCTTCCATTCTTCCATTCTTCCATAATCAATGCTTGCATTTTGGCAGAATTTGTTGGTTTGTGTTTGTCCACCCGTCTCTTGATGATTGACCACAAGTTCTCAGTGGGATTAAGATCTGGGGAGTTTCCAGGCCATGGACCCAAAATCTCTATGTTTTGTTCCCTGAGCCATTTAGTTATCACCTTTGCTTTATGGTAAGGTGCTCCATCATGCTGGAAAAGGCATTGTTGGGCGCCAAACTGCTCTTGCACGGTTGGGAGAAGTTGCTCTTGGAGGACATTCTGGTTCCATTCTTTATTCATGGCTGTGTTTTTAGGCAAGACTGTGAGTGAGCCGATTCCCTTGGCTGAGAAGCAACCCCACACATGAATGGTGTCAGGATGCTTTACAGTTGGCATGAGACAAGACTGGTGGTAGCGCTCACCTCTTCTTTCTCCGAATAAGCTGTTTTCCAGATGTCCCAAACAATCGAAAAGGGGATTCATCAGAGAAAATGACTTTCCCCCAGTCCTCAGCAGTCCACTCCCTGTACCTTTCCCCCAGTCCTCAGCAGTCCACTCCCTGTACCTTTCCCCCAGTCCTCAGCAGTCCACTCCCTGTACCTTTCCCCCAGTCCTCAGCAGTCCACTCCCTGTACCTTTCCCCCAGTCCTCAGCAGTCCACTCCCTGTACCTTTCCCCCAGTCCTCAGCAGTCCACTCCCTGTACCTTTCCCCCAGACCTCAGCAGTCCACTCCCTGTACCTTTCCCCCAGTCCTCAGCAGTCCACTCCCTGTACCTTTACCCCAGTCCTCAGCAGTCCACTCCCTGTACCTTTCCCCAGTCCTCAGCAGTCCACTCCCTGTACCTTTCCCCCAGTCCTCAGCAGTCCACTCCCTGTACCTTTCCCCAGTCCTCAGCAGTCCACTCCCTGTACCTTTCCCCCAGTCCTCAGCAGTCCACTCCCTGTACCTTTCCCCCAGTCCTCAGCAGTCCACTCCCTGTACCTTTCCCCCAGTCCTCAGCAGTCCACTCCCTGTACCTTTCCCCCAGTCCTCAGCAGTCCACTCTCTGTACCTTTCTCCCAGTCCTCAGCAGTCCACTCCCTGTACCTTTACCCCAGTCCTCAGCAGTCCACTCCCTGTACCTTACCCCAGTCCTCAGCAGTCCACTCCCTGTACCTTTCCCCCAGTCCGCAGCAGTCCACTCCCTGTACCTTTCCCAAGTCCTCAGCAGTCCACTCCCTGTACCTTTCCCCCAGTCCTCAGCAGTCCACTCCCTGTACCTTTCCCCCAGTCCTCAGCAGTCCACTCCCTGTACCTTTCCCCCAGTCCTCAGCAGTCCACTCCCTGTACCTTTTCCCCAGTCCTCAGCAGTCCACTCCCTGTACCTTTCCCCCAGTCCTCAGCAGTCCACTCCCTGTACCTTTTGCAGAATATCAGTCGGTCCCTGATGTTTTTTCTGGAGAGAAGTGGCTTCTTTGCTGCCCTCCTTGAAACCAGGCCTTGCTCAAAGAGTCTCGGCCTCACAGTGCGTGCAGAAGCACTCACACCAGCCTGCTGCCATTCCTGAGCAAGCTCCGCACTGCTGGTAGTCCCATCCCGCAGCTGAAACAGTTTTAGAATACAGTCCTGGCACTTGCTGGTCTTTCTTGGACGCCCTGGAGCCTTTTTGACAACAATGGAAGCTCTCTCCTTGAAGTTCTTGATGATGCGATAGATTGTTGACTGAGGTGCAATCTTTCTAGCTGCGATACTCTTCCCTGTTAGGCCATTTTTGTGCAGTGCACAAGTTTCTTTGGAGATAACCATGGTTAACTGAAGAGAAACAATGATACCAAGCACCAGCCTCCTTTTAAAGTGTCCAGTGGTGTCATTCTTACTTAATCATGACTGATTAATCGCCAGCCCTGTCCTCATCAACACCCACACCTGTGTTAATGGAACAATCACTAAAACGATGTTAGCTGCTCCTTTTAAGGCAGGACTACAATGATGTAAAAATTTGTTTTTCTAGGCAAATATTGACTTAGCAAGTAATTGCTGTTAAGCTGATCACTCTTTATGACATTCTGGAGTATATGCAAATTGCCATTGGAAAAACTGAAGCAGTAGACTTTGTTAAAATTAATATTTGTATCATTCTCAAAACCTTTGGCCATGACTGTAGGTAACCCATGCATTAACACACAAGCCTAATCCCTGACCAGAAGGGGGAGCATGAAAACTTACTTTATAAGTTGGCTTAATCTTTTGGCTGGGGATAGTTGATAAAGTGGTAAGTAAGGGAAAGTAAGAGAAGCACGAACAGTTGGAGAGAGAACATGCCTGGGGTTGGAGCTGCTGCAAGCTCACTCCAAGGAGATGCTGAAAGCAGGACACCAGAGTCCTAAGCTAAGTAGGGATTGCAAACCCTGGAAGCAGAATCTCGAGATCAAGAGACTGCAGATCCTTTCATCACCCTTAGAATCAGCAGCACAGCATTACAGAGAGCTCAGAGCTGTGACTACCCGGGCAGCTTGCAAAAAGCTTGCAATGCATGCTGGCTGGAGCTGTTACACAGAAGAGAAACAGGGAGGACAAGCTGCTGAATCCCCAATCAGGCAAGCACAGAAGGAAGGCTTATTCTCCCCACTTAGTGGAGTGGACTCCAGTTACTTATGGGCAGACTGGACCCTGGACCTAATGGCGATACTCTGGATACAACTTGTACCATCCTTTAGTAAAGGTCCTTGTCTCTGTCTACTCCACCTCTCACTATAAATCCCACCATCAACTACAACTACACCCCAGGGGCTCGCTGCTTCTGAGGGGAGTGCTCCATCTTGCTGTTCCACCATCTATTCCCTGGGGATCACTATCTGCAGCGCTGGTCACCCCTGGCCAGATCCATCAGCTGGCGTCACAGATCATTCATAACCTTGTATCCTGGTGTAAAGACCCCCCTTTCACTTGTCCAATCAGGGACATGGTGCTGCTCAACCACCACTGAGATATCCCCAATTTACTGCCTGGCTACCGAGTGCCCTGGTGTGCGCGACCGCAACACCTCTAAAGGCTACAATGATGGCAAAAATAAAAGAGTAACCCTTTGTGTAAACCAAAAGAGATTGAGACGGCAAGGGGTTAACGGTATGTGTCAGAAGCAGATTAAAGGCATTACTGTGAGCTTGTGTGTTTTTATCGCTGACCCTATTGTAATATTTCTCCTTCGCTATCGGAGCATTTGGCCTTTTTGCTCTTTCTAATTTTCCTTTCCATTGTTGAGTTGAGCGGTAGAATTGCGCCCGCTATGAATCCCATTGTTGTGTGCCTTCTATAGAGTAATGTTTATCTCACAGATTCTGCCTGTAATGTGTATTTTTCTTTACTGAGGTCCCGGTAAGATTATTTTATCCTGTTTTGACGTCTTCACTGAGGCCCCCGAGCCGATCCTTGGGCTTGTGCTTACATGATAAGATGTATTTCTCCCATCTTCGGTGGCGTCTTCCATTTCACACCTGTTTGTGCAGTACGTGTTGTGAAGACTCCGAGGAAACATTTGTAAAAATCCTCTCTCGGAGCCGCTCTGCCGAAAAGATAAAGCTTAGAACATATGGCAGCAACTTCCCCGGTTTATAGAAAATACTCTAAATCTCATCTATCGTTAAGTTTGTATTTACAAAATATTTATATTTAGCTTTAATTATTTTTTGTGCCAGCTCCAATCTTAAGATATTCATTGCTTTCTACATCTCGTCTTTGTGATTTTTGTTGGAGTAACTTTTCTTCTTGCTCTTTTCATCCTCTTCTTCTTCTCCTCTTTTTCTTCTTATCTGTGCTACTTATTTTTCTTTCCAATATTCCCTCCTTTTCCGTGGCATTAATCGCACTTCAGTTTTACATCTATGAGTTCTATCCATGTTTAACACTGAAATAAATTAATCCATAGTATAGTTTTTGGAGCTGTTCACGTGTCTATTTCTCTGTAACAATATATGAAGAAACTGACCAGCGACACCAATGTGCACAGGTGCCGGCTGAAAAAACACATATACGGTATATGGAATTATAAAGCTGTACTCTGGATGCCTCATGCTATGCCTCACTTCCTTTGTTACATTCTACAGTAGCTTCATGTATTTGCTTTATCTATTATTTTCACAGCGGTTTTGCTAGATCATGTTTTCTTTTTTCTTGTGTAATTTATGCTTCCCTATACATGTGTTTTTTTTCAGCTACCACCTGTTCACATTGGTGTCACCGGTCAGTTTTTTTTATATATATCTGCTATGTTTCTCCATTTTCAGATATTCCTAAGCAGTCTTGCTATGTCTCATTTCCTTTATTACGTTCTACATTAGATTCATGTATTCTGTAGTACGATATGAGGTAAAAAGGTATGATATAATGAGCGCTAGGGACAGAATCAGGCACTGGGCTCTTATCGATTATTACCTTTCAAATACATTGTGAACAGTAGAAGTTATGGGTCTCCTCGCCACAACATGTTTCGACACTAAAGGTGTCTTTCTCAAGTGGCCACTTGAGAAAGACACCTTTAGTGTCGAAACATGTTGTGGCGAGGAGACTCATAACTTCTACTGTTCACAATAAATTTGAAAGGTAATAATCGATAAGAGCCCAGTCCCTAGCGCTCATTTTATCATACCCTTTTTACTTCATATCGTGCTCAATTCCTCCCTTTGGGGAGTGTGGGTTGAGAGCAGCTCTGGGACAGGACTTGGTCAGCACAGAGGATCTGCCCTTCTTTGGACTCGAGATCTCTGGGAGAGACGTTGAAGTTCCATAAGGAAAGGCTTCTCTACACGTAGCAACGGATTTATGCCTGCTGTTAAATCTCACCGCAAATCATTAACCTAGATGTGCAGGGGGCACAACTAGAAAAGGTGAGTGACATATCAATATAACCCCTTGCTTCGGCTAATTTGCACAGTGTGGCGCAACAATCTTCTAGTTTTTTTCCCATGTATTCTGTAGTGTATCCTATAAATTTAGTTCATTCCTAAGGGGGGCTTACACGTGTGGCATCTCATGCAAAGTGGCATTGAATGCTAAGTGGATGCAGTTACTTCATGGCAGTTAGTCAGTGCAGGAGTCAGGTAAGCCACTCTATTTAAAAGGGAGAAGAGGAGGGAGAGGGAAGGGAAAGGAAAAATATATATATATATATTGTTTTTTTCTCTTTCCTTTCCCTATCACCATGTCCTTTACTTCAATATCTATTGTTCTATGTGCCTTTGCACTTTACCTTCACCGCCCCATCCCCACTCCATCCCCCCACATCTACATAAACCCCTCTCTCCTTCCTTCTACTTTATTGAACTGCCATACTCTGTTCACTATAGTGAATAATCTCGGACCACCATGCTCCAGGGTATTGCACCAAAAACAAAGTCACCATCACAAAAACTGTTTGCCTTTCCTCTTTTTACTGCTGCTCCTGTCAGGTGATATCTCTCCAAATCCTGGTCCACCCTCCACAAACTTCTACCCCTCTCCCACCACACATAGAAACCCGACTAACCTTATAAACATCACTTGCACACCTTCATCGCCCTCTTTTAATTGTGCTCTCTGTAATCCACGGTCTGTATGTAACAAACTTCTACTCATTCATAACAACTTTCTCACTAACTCCCTTAATCTGCTGGCCCTCACTGAAACCTGGATCCAGGATTCAGACACAGTGTCCCCGGCCGCTATCTCTTATGGCGGCTTGCATTTCTCTCATTCCCCAAGACCTGGCAACAGACATGGTGGTGGAGTTGGCCTCCTCTTGACCCCACAATGTACTTTCCAGGTCATTCCCCCAGCTCCATCACTCTCATTCCCTTCTTTTGAGGTCCACACAATTAGGCTCTTCCATCACCTCCCCCTTAGAGTAGCGGTGGTATACCGTCCCCCCAGGGTCACCCATCCAATTCCTCAACCATTTCAATCACCATGTGCAGCTATCTACCATCCGGTTTCCATCTGTTTGGGAGAATTCGGGAGGATTCAGATTTTTCTCCTGGACACAAAAATGCTGCATGCATGTCTGGAGGAAGAAAACTGATCCTCCCGGATGGTCCCGGATCCTCCCGGTCTGGTGTGATTTGGCGCCTCTTAACATGGGGGTCTATGGCGCCGGATCGAACCGGAGCCGGACGTCGGGTGCTGAAGCTCAGAGCCACTCGGCACTGAACTTCAGCACCACGGAGCTGTCCCCTGCTGACAGTTCAGGAGCCCCGGATCGCTCCCCGCTCCCTGCGATCTTTAATTATCAGCAGCTGCAGCTGCAAATGAGCCACCCGGCTGCACAATGGACTGATGGGCATATTTAGCCCTCCGGTTTTGTGTCCAGATCCGGTCCAGGGCTGTCAGGTTCACTCCTGACAGCCCCGGATCGGATCTGGCCGTGGTGTGAACCCGACCTAACATGTTGAGGCCACTCCTAAATGTTAGTATTATATCTATTGGATGAGAGGAAGAAAAGGTTTGCTGGGATTGAATTGCACCTGTATACCATCTGTGCTGCTCAGATTGATACTATACTATAATACTACTATATATGTTTATGTAGTGTGGTGTGAATGCCTTTTCTCCGTTACTTTCTCTCCTCACCTCTTTGGCTATAAATTAGCAGTCCGCTCATCATAGTGTGAAAATGCAATTATTTTCTCAATTTCACATGGATATTGCCGGTGTGACTGGTTTATTACAGGTTGGATTTGGATGTTCGTTCAGTCAACACTTCTAAATTCAGTGTTTGACGTATAAATAGTAAGAAATGTTATTATTTTCCCCTTAATTTCACAGTGACTGAGTAAGAATTCAAGATGTGAATTTTAACTCTTTATCGACAGCATGTAGGGAGATGGACTTATTGCCCCCTTGAAGACACGAGTACTGTTATGTTGTGTAAAGTGTATTGTGACACAAGTTATTAGTAATAGATTGTATTTTGGGCACAAGAGGGTGATTTAAGGCTAAGTTGTGGGACTAGCCCAGAGTGGGAGGGGCTTAAGTGAAGGAACAGTGACAGTTTCATGAGTGGGAGGAGCTAAAGTGAAGGGTAAGAGACAGTTTCCTGTCAGGAGGTTAGATAGGGCCCATCGTACAGTAGAAATAGACCTAAGGTCTGAGTAGTGAGGAGTGCCACTTGACATCAGTATCCCTCATGTGTCTGGAGTCCGAGAAGATGGTGAGATCCTGAAGAGGGAGAAAGAGAGAAAATTGATCAAAGGGCAGAGTGGTCATCTGGAGATGGATCCTGGGTAGCAGTGTGACCCTGAGTTTACAACTCAAAGAGGTGACGGACCAGGTTGTGTTTTGTATTAGGCTTGTAAGTGTTATTTAGTTACAGCGTGTTGGCTTTGTTTATACATATTGCTACATTTAGGGTCAGTTTTAGCTAGTTCTCATCTCTGTTTAAAGAGGACCTGTCACCCCCCTGCTGCATGGCAATCTAAATGCAGCACTGAATGCAGCATGTCTGCTGCATTCAGGGAAGGGGTCCCCCATGTGCCTGTGTGCTGTGTACCCCGATATGTAGCCTTAGTAAAACTCACTGTTAGAAGCCATGAGGGCATTCCCTGGTGCAGGAGCCAGCTTGATTGATGGGGACCATTCCCTCCCCCTCTGCCTGTCTGTGCTGCTTCTGCTGTGCTAGCTCTGCCCTCCTCCTCTCTGTCATT
>JARQOC010000001.1:623674524-623737514 GCA_033576535.1 Allobates femoralis | reverse complement strand
GGGAAGGAAGGGAGGGAAAGAAGGAGGAAGGAAGGAGGAGAGGGTGGGAGACAGGAAGGGAAGGGAGGGAGTGAGGGAGGAAGAAAAAGAGGGAGGTAGAAAGGAAGGGAAAGAGGAAAGAAGGAAGGAAGATAGGGCAGGAGAGAGGATGGGACAAAAAGGATGGAAGGAAGGAAGTGAGGGAAGGAAAGAGCAGTGGCGTAGCGTGGAGAGGGTGGGGGGGGCGGTCCGCCCCAGGCGGCACATGTGTAGGGGCGGCAATGTGGCAGCTACTGCCATAGGATCCGCGGCCGCCGCCTGCGCTATATACTGAAGCAGTGCAGCACGTCGGCTGCCGGCTGCTTTCAAATCTCCCGCCCCCTGCAGCTCTGCTGTGCACTGAGAGGGCGGTGATGTCATCAGTCAGCGTCCCGCAGGGCAGAGCGCAGGACACATGCTGGGGGAGACTGGAGGAGGTGAGGGGAGCTGCGAGGAGAGGAGGAGAGCGGAGGGAAGAGCTTGAAGGTGTCGGTGAGAGGAGAGCAGAGGAGGGAGGGGGTAATGACTGGCCAGTGATCTGAATGAAGGGAAGCAGTGAGAGCCAGCAGATGTGGCTACCTGTGCTGCAGGAGGACACCTAGGAGCAGCTCCTGTCACAAGGTGACTGATCTCCTGCTTTGTAGTGACTGGGAGAGGGGCGAGGAGTGGGACCCAGCTGCTGTGAGAAGGTGAAGCTGCCCATGTGAACAAGCCCTCCTGCAGCACAGAGGATTGTGATACCTGAGTGAGGAATCTGTAGAATGTGTGTGTGATAGCCGTGCCTCTGCGTGTGTGTGATAGCCGTGCCTCTGTGCGAGTGTGATAGCCGTGCCTCTGTGTGTGTGTGCGGGCCGTGCCTCTGTGTGTGTGTGTGCGGGCCGTGCCTCTGTGTGTGTGTGTGCGGGCCGTGCCTCTGTGTGTGTGTGATAGCCGTGTCTCTGTGTGTGTGTGGGCCGTGCCTCTGTGTGTGTGTGTGCGGGCCGTGCCTCTGTGTGTGTGTGTGCGGGCCGTGCCTCTGTGTGAGTGTGATAGCCATGCCTCTGTGTGTGTGTGATAGCCGTGCCTCTGTGTGTGTGTGCGGGCCGTGCCTCTGTGTGTGTGTGTGCGGGCCGTGCCTCTGTGTGTGTGTGTGCGGGCCGTGCCTCTGTGTGTGTGTGATAGCCGTGTCTCTGTGTGTGTGTGCGGGCCGTGCCTCTGTGTGATAGCCGTGCCTCTGTGTGTGTGTGTGCGGGCCGTGCCTGTGTGTGTGTGTGTGCGGGCCGTGCCTCTGTGTGTGTGTGTGTGCGGGCCGTGCCTCTGTGTGTGTGATAGCCGTGCCTCTGTGTGTGTGTGCGGGCCGTGCCTGTGTGTGTGTGTGTGTGTGTGAGCTGTGTACTAGGTGTACACCTGTATATTGCCATCCTTTGCTCTCTGTACTAGGTGATGACCTGTATATTACTATCTTCCTCCGTGTGCAATGTTTCCTATGTGTATATCTTTGGTGGTATATACTGTATATCCCAGTGTGTTCTATTGGGGAATTGTTAACATTGTTGTTCCAGATAACAATATGATGACTATAATAGGGACACCGGTGATCGGTGGTAGGACCTGTGGTGATGTCGCTGCCCGCACTTTACGGCATTACGGCATGACATCATAACTAAGTGCCAGCGGCCGTTCCGGATCCCGGAGGCTGCAAGCGCGCGTCCTACAGCAGCTGACCACCATTGAATTTGACCCTGATTAACAGGTACACTTAAGTGGCTCCTAACCCACTAGCGGTACCCCCCTGACCCCCGGAATTATCAATGACCAAGGGGGCGGCAAATTTTTCGACCGCCCCGGGCGTCACAAACAGTTGCTACGCCACTGGGAAAGAGGGAAGTGATAGATGGAGGGAGGGCGTGAAGGAAGGGAGGGAAAATGGGGATTAAAGAACAGCGAAAAAGTGAAAAAATGTAAACTGGTTATGACTCTTCTCTTAATATAACTAAATGAGAATGTGGCGCCCCACATGGTCAGGTGTCACAGAGGGGTATTGCACCCGTAAAAGAGGTGTAATTTCCACAGCTGCAAGTGGACCCTAGGTTGGTGGGTGGGACCCATTCCTGCACTCCCACATTAGAATAGGAGAGGGAGGTTACCCGGGAGGGGATATATTCACCTCTAGAAGGAGTCAAGTAGTAGTTGGAGAAGGGCGTTGGAGAGGAGTGTGGAGCGAGGCGGAAGGTTAACCCGGACAGCTCTACGCTGATCCGTAGGGAAGATGAGAGAGGATCCTGAGGGGATCCTGAGAGAGGGTGACTGATGCGGGAGTCTGAGCCCTAGAGAGAAAGGGGGAACCCCAGCGTGGAGCGACCATACTCCAGGGAATTCCCCAGTCCACCATGGGAACGCCGGACCTGAGGATACGGCCAGAATCCATCTCTGAAGTCATCAACCGGCTGCTGCGGTCTGTTCACCGGCTGCGGCACCCTGCCAGACGGAGCGGTCTGCCTGCTTCCTCACCACGAGGGAGGGGAGCCCCAAGTCTACCTACAAGGAGCCATTGAGTATAGACTTATCCTAGGCAGGAAAGAAAGGACACGGGTTCATCAACGAAGGCATACCACGGGTACCACCATACCACCTGGCATCCACTTGCAGCCACCCGTGGAGCTACCTGTTTGAATACCATCTTGCTGAACTGTGGACTCTGTATTGACTACTGAACGTTTACAGTAAAGTACCCGGGAGAAAGTGACTTTGCCTCTGTGTTGTTATCTTCATCAACCTGCTTGTTTTCAGGAACGCTGCCACGGAGGACCAGCTCCACCTGTAGGGAGCTTTGACGTCTTAGCCGCGATACCATCTACCTCCGGAGGACTGTGGCGGCGCTGGTGACCCATCACCAGGTACTACAGGTGGCGTCACATGACAAACTCTAATCCCCTGTACATACACCCCTTATTGAAGTGTCACCCAGGCCATGAGCTAAGGTGCTGCCACCCGTGACATCCCCATGACAGCACCCACCGAGGCTGGTACCCGAGTACCCCAGGGCTTGGGGCTCGACAAGAACAGCTACCAAAATAGTGCAGAGCCACGTTATGGGCCTCTGTCATGAGGGTCCCCTGTCCTGGGGAGACATGTGACTGTTTTGGGATTGAAGTCAATTGTGTTGTGAGACTCTGGGTTTGGGTTTTAAAGGGAATCTGTCAGGCCAAATATCCATATGTAACTGATATCATTTTCTAATTCCTCTGGTGAAGCTCTCTCTATTCATGTTTTCCTTTTATTCATACATCCCTCCTATCCTCTGTGAGCTGCAAATAAAGAGCTTAATTCCATCTGTCAATCACAGTGAGTGATCACTTAGTTCTCTGCTGACCACTCCCCAGAGAATGAATATTCATGTAGTGACATCACTGCACATACATACAACCAAAGGTCAGTAGAAATCACTCACATGGGGGCTGTATCCTTCTGCTTCTGCTCTCCTTGTATGCAGCAGAACAAATGTTCAAATAAACACACAGAATCTCTCACAGACAGCACAGCTTGTGCTCAGAGAAACAGATGGAGGAGATTGCCCTACCTAGAAGAACTTTCAGATATCAGATATGTGCCTGTGTGGCGCCCCTATGGCAAGGCGCCACAGGGAGGTACTGCACCCCAAACAGAAGGTGTAGTGCCTCCGTAGTCATGGATATGGGGTTCTTACAGAGTCTGTTTATAAGCACTCATACAATAGGCCACCTTAGGTCAGGGGACTGTATATTTAGTAGGTTAAAGAGTTAAAGAGGGACCCAGACCCAGAAAGCTATTACACAGATACCACCGATCACAAATCTGTGGCTACATCCCCGATAAACCAGACTGTACTGTGTACTGCAACATCTGCCGGTACCAGTAAAGAAACGTTTGAGCTGATCTGGTGTCTGTGCTCCTTTGCTCCGTCGCCCCGAGGGCTCCCGCAGCATCAAAGAGGTGAGGACAACTACTCCCCTCATCCACCCCCGCTGCCCTGAGGTAAAGCTCCACCTGTGGGGAGCTGTACTACTCTGAGCTGCACCTCCATCACCTCAGCGGCCGGCCGCAGCGCTGGTATCCATGTTACCAGGTACCACAGGTGGCGTCACAACACAAATCCCCCATTATCATCATCACCCCCGCCACTGAGGGTCCACGGCACGGAATCAGGAACCGACCATACTGTGGACTATTCAGCAGTGAAAGTAATTGACAAGACTAATGCCTGCTGGGTGTGAACATACTTATAGCAAGAAAACTACAGAGTACAGTAACGACTTTTTCATATTCTGAAATGTCCTGCCTGAGCACTATTAAAGGGTAATATTAGTGTCATACTGAAAAATTACCTGACAAAGTCCTTTTAAATGTAGTTGCTTTCGTTTGGTACAGCAAGGATTAAGGAATCTTTCCTTGCTGGTTGTTCCTTGCTATTCCAATCTCAGGTGCAGTGGTTTGTGACCACTCCCCTCCACCTTAAATTGTCACATCTTCCATCACCTGATGCCAGTGATAGAGATTCATTCTAAACTGACCACCTTGGAGGAAGGAAGCTTGTTGCAGCTGCTGGAGTCCTGTTGCCTGCAGTCCGGGTGTCTGCTTGAAGTAGTATCATATTTTGTCCCCTTTTTGTCTACTTTCCCTTATGTTTTATTAAAGTGATGGAGACATCTAAAGCACTTGCCATCCATTGCACTAGCTAGGGTGAGTGGAGGGACACCACAGGGAATAGGCATGGACATTGGAGGGGGAAGGGCCCGATTAGGGACACTAGGGAGGGCAGGGTGCAGAAACAGGTTCGGTAGGTGATCACTTATTTATTGGTGGAATCCGCACTGTTGGGAGAATGTCATACTTTTATCCCCATTATAAAATGTATCGGCCAGTGATGATGTGAGTAATAAAAAATGATTTTTTTAAGGCTCTATATCTCTGGACTCACGCTGAACTTCAGCCGCCGTTTCCCGGATTGTCCCGGATCGGGGCGATCCGGCACCATAGACTGCCCCATATCCGGGAGGATCCACTTTGGGCAGATTTTTCGCAAGCAGCATTTTTGTGTCAATCCAAATACAGCCAGATCCTCACGGACAGATGGAAACCGGATGGCAGATAGCTGCCATCCGGCTCCATCCAGCCCCATAGGGCAACATTAGGACAAAATCGGATCCGGGGCTGTCTGATTCACCCCGGCCTACGACAAAACCTGGAGTGCAACAATCAGGTAATTTTTTTCAACATTTCCCACCTATTCCTGGTTTTGCCTTACAAATACAGAGGTAAAAATCTCACCAAATACACAATGTGTGCACGTGGCCTTAGAAGAGATGATTACTTGCTTTCTCTGGATGACCTCTGGAAGACTATCTATGCTGCTGTGTCACAAGACAGGCAGAGTTTAAACATCCAAATATTTATTATCTATTAGAAATACTACTAATACCACATAGAAGGGAGAAATACCACCACACCGTGACCAGATCACATATTACCACCACAAGGTTCCCGAATAATGCCACATACAAGGCACAAATACTGCCACACCATGACCAAAGCACATAATACCACCACATAGTCATCGAATACTACCACCGCACAGTAACTTGCCACTATAAACCAAAAATGTTCATCATTCCCCTTTATTAATCATGTCCTAGGTCCCTGTGTTCCTCCATCCATGCCCCTATGTTCCTCTATTCTGGTCCCCTAAATTGCCCCATTTTAGGTCCCCAGACAACAAAGACACATCTGACTTCTCACATTTCCAGCTCAGTCCTTATCTATTTCCAAGATTGAAAAATGCACGGCAATATGATTAGCGGTAACTGGGACCATTGGGCCCTCTCTGCATTACGTGGAAGGAGGGCTAGCAGGGCAGGGCTGAGGGGGTGGAGCCTCTGAGACCTGGGGCCCACCGGAGTATCTCCCGGTGGGCCAGTCCGACCCTGTAGAACATATCGCCATCATTCATATGTACAATTGTTTGTGGCACAACCCCTTTAATAATTGCCCCTCACTGGGCTCCTTACTCAACATAACCCTCACCCTATCCTTTTTTGTTTCCTCCCACATTGTCCTTTCCTAACATATTGCCTCTACACTGTCTGCCCTTATTAAATATAACTGCTACAGTCCACCTGTATTAGCTCTAGCCATCACACCAGTCTCCATTATAAGCTATAACCACCACACTGTTCCTTAAGTGTCCTCCAAAAAGCTGCCTCTTTTCCCTACTAGACCAACTCTTCAGACTGTGTCTCCCCTATACTGCCCTGTCTCCATCTCCATACTGTGCCCCTCTTTTTTCTGCTTGCTGTGCCCTCACGTTTCCCCATACTGCTGCCTTTCTATACTGACCCCACACTAACCAGTCTTTATACATTGAAACCTCACAATTTTCCCCCATACTGTCCCCTCACACTTTTTCCCCATACTGTCCCCTAGCACTTTTCCCCCATACTGTCCCCTCACACTTTTTCCCCATACTGTCCACTCACTGTTTCCTCCCTCATACTGCCCCCCCACACTTAACTCTCTGCCTGTAACCTCACTTCCCTCCCATACTGTCCCCTCATATTTTCCCCATGCTGTCCAAAATAGTTCTCTTCCTTTCTGCTCTTCCAGTTTTCTTGCCCTCACACTGTCCTCTCACACTTTCTCCCTCCCCCATACTGTCCCCTCACAATTTTCTCTCCCTGATACTGTGCACTCACCATTTTCTCCCCTCATACTGTCATCTCATGCTCCCCCCATAGTGTCCCTTCACACTTAACTCTCAGACTGTACCCTCATACTTTCACCATACTGTTTAAAATAGTTGTCTTCCTCATTGTCATTCCACATTTTTCTCAACCTCATATTGTCTTCTCCCACATTACTCTCCCTAATACTGTGCTCTCACCATTTCTCCCCTCATACTGTATTCTCACACCGTACCCCATTCTCTCCCCTAACACTTTTCTCTCGCTAATACTGTCTCCTCTCAATTTTCTCCCCTTATACTATCCAATCACACTTCCCCCCCCCTCATACTGTCCCCTCACACTTTTTTCTCTCATACTGTCCCCTCACTTTTTTCTCCCTCATACTGTCCCTTCACGCTTTTCTCTCTCTTTCTTTCCCCTCACACTTTCCTCTCCCTCATACTGTACTCTCACATTTTTCTCTCCTCGTACTGTTCAATTACACTTTTCCCCCCATACTGTCCCTCACACTTTTTTCTCCCTCATACTGTCCCTCACACTTTTTTCTCTCTCTCATACTGTCCCCTCACACTTTTCTCTCCCTCATACTGCCCACTCACACTTTACTCTTTCTCATACTGTCCCCTCACCCTTTTTTCTCTCATTGTGTCCTCTCACACTTTTTTCTCCCTCATTCTGTCACTTCACGCTTTTCTCTCTCTCATTCTGTCCCCTCACACTTTTTTCTCCCTCATACTGTCCCCTCACACTTTTCTCTCCCTTTTACTGTCAACTCATACTTTACTCTCTCATACTGTCCCCTCACACTTTCCTCTCCCTCATACTGTACTCTCACATTTTTCTCTTCTCGTACTGTTCAATTACACTTTTCCCCCCTATACTGTGCCCTCACACTTTTTTATCCCTCAAACTGTCCCCTCTCACTTTTCTCTCCCTCATACTGCCCCCTCACACTTTTCTCTCCCTCATACTGTCCTCCCACACTTTCCCCCCATATTGTCCCCTCACACTTTTCTCTCCCTCATACTGTCCCCTTACACTTTTCTCTCCCTCATACTGTCCCCTTACACTTTTCTCTCCCTCATACTGTCCCCTCACTTTTTTCTCCCTCATACTTCCCTTCACAATTTTCTCTCCCTCATACTGTCCCCCCACACTTTTCTCCCTCACACTGTCGCCCCACACTTTTTTCCCTCATACTGTCCCTTGACACTTTTCTCTCCCTCATACTGTCCCCCCACACTTTTCTCTCTCATACTGTCCCCCCACACTTTTCTCCCTCACACTGTCCCCTCACAATTTTCTCTCTCATACTGTCCTCTCACACTTTTCTCTCCCTCATACTGTGAACTCACACTTGTTACTCCCCTTGTACTGTCTTCTTACACTTTTCCCCATACTGTCCCCTCACACTTTTCTCTTTCATACTGTCTCTTCACACTTGTTTCCCCCTCATACTCCCTCCTCACCATTTTCTCCCATCGTACTGTCCTACCACACTTTTCCCCATACTGTCCCCTCACATTTGCTACCACATGACCATACTGCCCCATCACACTATCACCTCCAATAAAATTCCTTTGCACCTTTAACTAGATTGGAGCTCTCACCTTATCGTCGACCATCCTCCTCTTAGGCACAAGAGTGACATCAGCAGGGTGATCTGGTCACCTGATCAAGCTGCTGACATTGCACGGACCCCGTAAGTGTCGGTGTTCAGTACTTCAATTGTATTCATGTGTCTAGGGCCACAAGGGACTGGGTACTCAGGTCTCAGGCGGTCGGATGCAGGGATGTCACGGGTGCTCCGTGCCTGAGCCTGTGCCCTTGGGTGACAATGAAAAGGGGTATATTTACAGGGATTAAAGTTATTGTCAGTCGTGACGCCACATGTAGGTCCGGTGATGGCACCGGCGCTGATGGGACCTCCGGGTGATGGGCGGCAGCAAGGTGTTGTAGCTCTCTACAGGCAGGGCTGCGTCCCCTGGGTGTTGAAAATAGCAATAGTGGAAAAGGGCAGCGTAGTCGTTATGGTGTGGATCTAGAATGATGGACACACACACAGAAAGTCTCTTTTGGTACCTTTACTGATGGAAACCAGTACACGTCCAGGGATGAAGGATGCACTTTGGGACTTCCACACCGAGTGAGGTATATGCCTCCTTGTCCTGTTCCTTCTCTCTAATCTGGCATGCGTGAAATGAAGCCTAACCTTCTGCGTCTGTTACACCCGTGTTGCTACACTCTGTGGGCTACCGCTATCTCTCCTGCGGTCCCTGGTTCTCAAATGTGGTTGCTGCAGGTGTCCTGGAAGCTAAGCCTCCACGGTGTACTGGATTCTCTGCTGGGATGGTCTCTCTCACTCCAGTGACCGGTCTTCTCCTGGGGTGAGCCGGGATGACTCCTCTGCCCCCTCTGAAGTGTTCCTCGCCTCTGCCTGCAGTCCTCACTCTCTCTGGACCTCACACTGGCCCTGGCGGTGCACTGATCTCGGGTCTAGCACGGCTCCCGTCACCAGGTTTGCTCACTAGGCTCTGAGCTGACCTCACAGTTCTCCTAGTGACTGCACACTCTGGATAACTCCGCCCCCAGCACCTGTATTTATAGGGGATCTGGCTTAACAGCAACCAGCGAAGCTCCCCCTACAGGCCTGGGGTGGAAGGTGTTGGGCGTAAGTGAGGTACCAGATGTGTAAATCCATTAGTGAGTTCTGTGGCTTACCTGGAACAGGGCGCCACACATGCCCAAAAGGACAATTTAGTGCTGAAGCGGGCATCTCATGTTCTCAGAGGTGGCAACAAGATTTACAACTGGCTATGAGAACAAACAGTCATGTGAAGACACAGGGATCAGTGATTGTTCTCGCCTTTATAAAGAACGCATGCACCAGGGCTCACCCCACTGAACGCCTGAACTCCTTACCCATGGGCGAAACACTATTCAAACAACACAGGACGAGGGAACCACACAATGGTTTTTATTGGATCCCCAACAGTCAAAAGCATATAACACATAACCAAGCAAAACACACAATGTAACAGGCAACAGAGTCTCACCCTTCCGCTGGCTCACCAGGGATTAGCATATTCGGCAACCACCTACTGAAAAAGGAATAGCGACAACTTTAAAAAGCTGACCGAGCCTACCAAAGTCTGTAGCAAGGTGACCGAATTGTCCCAACCTGGATTTCATCCATAAGTAGTCTCTTATATTCCAGCCGAATCCTAGGGTGAGCTCCTGTAGAAAATAATCCAGTCTTAGTGCTCCTCCAATCGGACCCGAAGCTCCTAGATTGAGGTCATGCAGAGTGTGAAACATTATCCTGGCAGCTGGAACCGAAATTCCTTCGGCTGAGGTTATGGTATTCCAATTAGGACCGGTGCGCCTAGATTGAAGCCATGTAGCATATATGCACTGGTAACTTAAGCAAGTCCTTTTGTATAGCCCAAGAACCCATTTCAGGGTATTGTGCCTGCAAAGCATTGGTAGAATAAGGCTGTTCTCTTCTTGGCTGGATTTCAAGCCGCATATATATTTTCCTCTGAGTAATGTAGACAGAGGGAGTGAGGTGATTTACATTAAATTAGCAATACACAAACTCAAGACAAAGGAAGGCTCCGAATTGTCTGGAAAGAAATAATGTCTTAGCAAACATGAGCTAATCAACAAAAGACCAAGACGTCTGTCCAAACTAGAACATTAACCCCAGACATGAAATGATAGAAGCTGTGTTGTCACACCCCATCCATTGTTCTTATAGCCTCCACCTTGGATCTGCTCCCATCCTTTGTTCTTATAGTCCACACCCTGGATCTGCCTCCATCCATTGTTCTTATAGTCTCCACCCTGGATCTGCCTCCATCCATTGTTCTTATAGCCTCCACCATGGATCTGCCCTCATCCATTGTTCTTATAGCCTCCACCCAGGATCTGCCTCCATCCATTGTTCTTATAGTCCACACCCTGAATCTGCCCCATCCATTGTTCTTATAACCTCCGCCTTGGATCTGCCCCATCCATTGTTCTTATAGTCCACACCCTGGATCTGCCTCCATCCATTGTTCTTATAGTCTCCACCCTGGATCTGCCCCATCCATTGTTCTTATAGCCTCCACCTTGGATCTGCCCCATCCATTGTTCTTATAGCCCCCACCCAGGATCTGCCTCCATCCATTGTTCTTATAGTCCACACCCTGGATCTGCCTCCATCCATTGTTCTTATAGCCTCCACCCTGGATCTGCCCCCATCCATTGTTCTTATAGTCCACACCCTGAATCTGCCCCATCCATTGTTCTTATAACCTCCGCCTTGGATCTGCCCCATCCATTGTTCTTATAGTCCACACCCTGGATCTGCCCTCATCCATTGTTCTTATAGCCCCACCCAGGATCTGCCCTCATCCATTGTTCTTATAGCCTCCACCCTGGATCTGCCCCATCCATTGTTCTTATAGCCCCCACCCTGGATCTGCCCCATCCATTGTTCTTATAGTCCACACCCTGGATCTGCCCCATACATTGTTCTTATAGTCCACATCCTGGATCTGCCCCATACATTGTTCTTATAGCCTCCACCTTGGATCTGCCCCATCCATTGTTCTTATAGTCCACACCCTGGATCTGCCCCATCCATTGTTCTTATAGCCCTCACCCTGGATCTGCCCCATCCATTGTTCTTATAGCCCCCACCCTGGATCTGTCCTCATCCATTGTTCTTATAGCCTCCACCTTGGATCTGCCCCATCCATTGTTCTTATAGTCCACACCCTGGATCTGCCCCATCCATTGTTCTTATAGCCCTCACCCAGGATCTGCCCCATCCATTGTTGTTATAGTCCACACCCTGGACCTGTCCCATCCATTGTTCTTATAGTCCACACCCTGGATCTGCCCCATCCATTGTTCTTATAGTCCACACCCTGGATCTGCCCCATCCATTGTTCTTATAGTCCACACCCTGGACCTGTCCCATCCATTGTTCTTATAGCCTCCACCCAGGATCTGCCCCATCCATTGTTCTTATAGCCTCCACCTGGATCTGCCTCCATCCATTGTTCTTACAGTCCACACCCAGGATCTGTCCCATCCATTGTTCTTATAGCCCCCACCCTGGATCTGCCTCATCCATTGTTCTTATAGCCTCCACCTTGGATCTGCCTCCATCCTTTGTTCTTATAGCCTCCACCCTGGATCTGCCCCCATCCATTGTTCCTATAGTCTACACCCTGGACCTGCCCCATCCATTGTTCTTATAGCCTCCACCTTGGATCTGCCTCCATCCTTTGTTCTTATAGTCCACACCCTGGATCTGCCCCCATCCATTGTTCCTATAGTCCACATCCTGGATCTGCCCCCATCCATTGTTCTTATAGTCCCCACCCTGGATCTGCCCCATCCATTGTTCCTATAGCCTCCACCCTGGATCTGCCCCATCCATTGTTCTTATAGCCTCCACCCTGGATCTGCCCCATCCATTGTTCTTATAGCCTCCACCCTGGATCTGCCCCATCCATTGTTCTTATAGCCCCCACCCTGGATCTGCCCCCATCCATTGTTCTTATAGCCTCCACCCTGGACCTGCCCCATCCATTGTTCTTATAGCCCCCACCCTGGATCTGCCCCATCCATTGTGCTTATAGCCCCACCCTGGATCTGTCTCATCCATTCTTCCTATAGCCTCCACCTTGGATCTGCCCCATCCATTGTTCCTATAGCCCCCACCCTGGATCTGCCCCCATCCATTGTTCTTATAGCCTCCACCTTGGATCTGCCCCATCCATTGTTCTTATAGTCCACACCCTGGATCTGCCCCATCCATTGTTCTTATAGCCCTCACCCTGGATCTGCCCCATCCATTGTTCTTATAGCCCCCACCCTGGATCTGCCCCATCCATTGTTCTTATAGTCCACACCTGGATCTGCCCCATCCATTGTTCTTATAGCCCCCACCCTGGATCTGCCACATCCATTGTTCCTATAGCCTCCACCTTGGATCTGCCCCATCCATTGTTCTTATAGTCCACACCCTGGACCTGCCCCATCCATTGTTCTTATAGTCCACACCCTGGATCTGCCCCATCCATTGTTCTTATAGTCCACACCCTGAATCTGCCCCATCCATTGTTCCTATATCCCTCACCCTGGATCTGCCCCATCCATTGTTCTTATAGTCCACACCCTGGATCTTCCCCCATCCATTGTTCCTATAGCCTCCACCCTGGATCTGCCCCATCCATTGTTCCTATAGCCTCCACCCTGGATCTGCCCCCATCCATTGTTCTTATAGTCCACATCCTGGATCTGTCCCATCCATTGTTCCTATAGCCTCCACCCTGGATCTGTCCCATCCATTGTTCCTATAGCCTCCACCCTGGATCTGCCCCATCCATTGTTCCTATAGCCTCCACCCTGGATCTGCCCCATCCATTGTTCTTATAGTCCACACCCTGGATCTGCCCCATCCATTGTTCTTATAGTCCACACCCTGGATCTGCCCCATCCATTGTTCTTATAGCCTCCACCCTGGACCTGCCCATCCATTGTTCTTATAGTCCACACCCTGGATCTGCCTCCATCCTTTGTTCTTATAGCCTCCACCCTGGATCTGCCCCATCCATTGTTCTTACAGTCCCTGTCCACCATCCTCACAGTTCCAATCCTATTGCAGACTTTCTTTTGCAAAACTAATGTGTATTTAGTTCTGGCAATAAAGCTTATTTGAATCTTGACTCTTGGAACAAGCAATTCCTACTTCCCAGGGAAGGCAAAATACCATCGGAGAGACACCTCAGGCTCCCCCTGTGCTTTCTAGGCAGCTCAACAGCCCCCCAGAGGAACATGGTAACCCTATTACTCCTAGATACACCATCGCTTCCATAGAGTGTAATATTTGACTTCATCCCCTGTAAGGATGGAGGGTTACATGACTCCAAGCTCCTTAATATGAAGATAAAAACAGCAAAACCCACTATAATGGCGTCTATATATCCAATGATACAAATCACCGGAGAGTTCCCTATCAGGTGACAGGTTATTACCTCTCCGTCCACCATCCAATATAACATTCCGGTCATAGATTATAGAATTGACACTTCCATAAGCTCAAGAAGGACAACCGAGGCTTAGTGCGAGGACGAGGACACTCATATCTGTGACTTAGGTCAGTACGTTGCATATGGGAATGTCAGCAGTCACGGACTATATCGACCTTTCAAATAGCAACGAGACATTACTCCTAGATGTTATATATTGCACAAATCTGCCCTAGAGACCATCCCAGATGGAGACTTTGGTGAAATATTAACACCTATAGCACATTGCCTTTTCAGATCAGAGCAGAGATATTAGGAAAACATAACACCGAAAGAGCAAATTTGTACTAATCATCCTACATGACCTATAGAGTCCCCTATGGAAGAAATCTGTGCCAAAGTGACAACTCTCCATGCCATTGTGCTATCACTTACTTTGCATTGTGCTAGTGGTGGTTACACAGTGTACAGTATAGTGAGCTCTCCCTAGTGGTGGCTGCATAGTGCACATTATAGTTAGCCCCCCCCCTAGTGGTGGTTACACAGTGTACAGTATAGTGAGCTCTCCCTAGTGGTGGCTGCATAGTGCACATTATAGTTAGCCCCCCCTAGTGGTGGTTACACAGTGTACAGTATAGTGAGCTCTCCCTAGTGGTGGCTGCATAGTGCACATTATAGTTAGCTTCCCCCTAGTGGTGGTTACACAGTGTACAGTATAGTGAGCTCTCCCTAGTGGTGGCTGCATAGTGCACATTATAGTTAGCCCCCCCCCCCCTAGTGGTGGTTACACAGTGTACAGTATAGTGAGCTCTCCCTAGTGGTGGCTGCATAGTGCACATTATAGTTAGCCCCCCCCCTAGTGGTGGTTACACAGTGTACAGTATAGTGAGCTCTCCCTAGTGGTGGCTGCATAGTGCACATTATAGTTAGCCCCCATCCCTAGTGGTGGTTACACAGTGTACAGTATAGTGAGCTCTCCCTAGTGGTGGCTGCATAGTGCACATTATAGTTAGCTCCCCCCCTAGTGGTGGTTACACAGTGTACAGTATAGTGAGCTCTCCCTAGTGGTGGCTGCATAGTGCACATTATAGTTAGCCCCCCCCTAGTGGTGGTTACACAGTGTACAGTATAGTGAGCTCTCCCTAGTGGTGGCTACATAGTGCACATTATAGTTAGCCCCCCCCCCAGTGGTGGTTACACAGTGTACAGTATAGTGAGCTCTCCCTAGTGGTGGCTGCATAGTGCACATTATAGTTAGCCCCCCCCTAGTGGTGGTTACACAGTGTACAGTATAGTGAGCTCTCCCTAGTGGTGGCTACATAGTGCACATTATAGTTAGCCCCCCCCTAGTGGTGGTTACACAGTGTACAGTATAGTGAGCTCTCCCTAGTGGTGGCTGCATAGTGCACATTATAGTTAGCCCCCCCCTAGTGGTGGTTACACAGTGTACAGTATAGTGAGCTCTCCCTAGTGGTGGCTGCATAGTGCACATTATAGTTAGCCCCCCCTAGTGGTGGTTACACAGTGTACAGTATAGTGAGCTCTCCCTAGTGGTGGCTGCATAGTGCACATTATAGTTAGCCCCCCCTAGTGGTGGTTACACAGTGTACAGTATAGTGAGCTCTCCCTAGTGGTGGCTGCATAGTGCACATTATAGTTAGCCCCCCCTAGTGGTGGTTACACAGTGTACAGTATAGTGAGCTCTCCCTAGTGGTGGCTGCACAATATACAGAATAGGAAGCTCCCTCAGTTGTTGTTTAAGTGGCAGCTGCATAATGTATTGTGAGCTCCCCCTAGTGGTGGCTGCAGTGTACAGCACAATGATCTCCATGTAGTGATGGCTGCATAGTGCACATTATAATGAGCTCCACCTAGTGGTGGTTACACAGTGAACAGTATATTGAGCTCCCCCTAGTGGTGGCTGCATAACATACAGAATAGGTAGCTCCTCCTAGTTGTTGCTTCAGTGGCATCTGCATAATGTATTATGAGCTCCCCCTAGTGGAGGCTGAAGTACCAACAGATTTTATTTCCCTTTGACTCACATAGCCATAAGTCACAGACTGCCCTACTTGAAGGTTATACAGCTCAACAATGAGCACATCATGTAAGAGGGGCTCCGTCTCCTCCAGGCTTTTATTTCTTCCTTTGAAGGCTGTAAACACTCTATAATGTTTATGACAAGTGACAGCACAAACTGAACGAACGTGTAAACCGTCCCCTGTAATTCCACCCATCCGACCCGCACAGTAGGAAGAACATTGGTAAATTAGACTTGACGGCGTCTTTATAGGAAATTCGACTTTAATGAGAAATGGCAGAATCTGAACCTTGAACATGATTTAAGGGGAGAAAATAAAACAAAAATTGATCTAGAATTGCAACATGTGCAATATATCAAGGGAGCACCACAGGAGAAATGCCACCATATCTGCTGGCTCAGCTCCTGAGCATACTGATCTCCCTCCACCCTGCACCCTCTCTTCTCCTCTTTCTGTCCTCCATGCTTAGTGCAGCACACAGACACACAATGCAAAGATTAAGGCAACTTCTCCCCTTTTTATCTGGTGTCAGGTGTGATTTTCATATTGCCCACACCTGTTACCGCCACAGGTGAGTGTGAACGAGCGTCACATGCTGGAAACAAAGTTGTTACCCGCAATGTTGGTTCTCTCATCCTCAGATAGTTCTCTTCTCCTCTTTATGTCCTTAATGCTTAGTTTGACACACAGACACAGAATGCAAAGATTGAGGCAACTTCTTCCCTTTTTATCTGGTTTCAGGTGTGATTGTCATATTGCCCACACCTGGTACCGCCACAGGTGAGTGTGAACCAGTGTCACATGCTGGAAATAAAGTTGTTACCCACAATGTTGGTTCTCTCATCCTCAGATAGTTCTCTTCTTCTCTTTCTGTCCTCCATGCTTAGTTTGACACAAAGACACAGAATGGAAAGATTGAGGCAACTTCTCCCTTTTTTATCTGGTGTCAGATGTGATTGTCATATTGCCCGCAACTGTTACTGCCACCTGTGAGTGTGAAAGAGCGTCACATGCTGGAAAGAAAGTTGTTACCCAGAATGTTGGTTCTCTCGTCCTCAGACAGTTTTCTTCTCCTCTTTCTGTTCTCTGTGCTTAGTGCAGCACACACAGACACACAATGCAAAGATTGAGGCAACTTCTCTCCTTTTTATCTGGTTTCAGGTGTGATTTTCATATTGCCCACACATGTTACTTGTCACAGGTGAGTGTGACCGAGCGTCACATACTGGAAACAAAGGTCTTACCCACAATGTTGGTTCTCTCGTCCTCAGATAGTTCTCTTCTCCTCTTTCTGTCTTCCATGCTTAGTTTGACACAAAGACACACAACGCAAAGATTGAGACAACTTCTTCCCTTTTTATCTGGTTTTAGGTGTGATTTTCATATTGCCCACACCTGTTACTGCCACAGATGAGTGTGAACGAGCGTCACATGCTGGAAACAAAGTTGTTACCCAAAATGTAGGTTCTCTCGTCCTCAGACAGTTTTCTTCTCCTCTTTCTGTCCTCCATGCTTAGTTTGACACACAGACATACAATGCAAAGATTGAGTCAACTTCTCCCCTTTTTATCTGGTTTCAGGTGTGATTTTCATATTGCCCACACCTGTTACTTGTCACAGGTGAGTGTGAACGAGCGTCACATGCTGGAAACAAAGGTGTTACCCACATTGTTGGAAAGATGCCAACAATTGTGTCCGGACCATTTCTAGGGGTCCTGTGTGACGTTTTATCTAATTTGCCTTTTTTTCTCCGTTTTTTTTTGGGTTGTTCCAATAAACACAAAGGAAATAAGCGTGTACAACAAAATATGTGATTGCAGTAAAGTTCTGGGAGAAATACTTCATTTTAGCGGGAGGGACTAGTGCACTGGGTCAGTGACTTTTTTCTATTAGAAGGTCGGACTGTGCCCAGCCTGCAACGGGAATAAATGTAAGATCTGACTAGTGAGCAGAGCCACATGACGTGGGTGCCATCTCTCTGGACAGGAGCGTGTCAGCTACATGTGTTTCTCTGCGGCTGACTCACTCTTGTTCTGAGAGGCGGCGGGCATTCTGGGTGAGTCATGCAAGGCTCGTGCAAGCATCTCACATGTGTCTCGCTCGGTGTGTCACCAACCTTTCATGTAGCGTGCTGGGACCTCCGCATGACTACTGCCCCGTGCCGCACTAGAGGCTCAATGCCGCAGGGACAGGAACAAGGACTAAATTAAGGCCAAAAGACTAAATTAAGGCTAAATTAAGGCAGAAGCCGCCAGAAGAACAGTCAAATAATCTTTTTAGCCACTTCGTAGCTTTACAAGCCAAGACTGATTATAGCGAATCTGTCAGCAAGTTGTTGCTATGTAATCTGGTGTGCAGGCAGAGACACTTATTCCAGCGATGTGTCACTTTACTAGACTGTGTGTTGCTGGTTCAATTCAATCATTATATTATCAGCAGGAGACTATCACTACAGGACTAGAGATCTCGTGCCTCCTTGTCCAGCCATGCTCCCACCACTGATTGGCAGCTTTCTGTCTATATAAAGTGTACACAGAAAGTAGCCAATCAGTGATGTGGGTGGCGTTCTACAGTAATCAGCATTCTGAGCTGCGCTAACTGTAACAGAGAAAACTGTGATGACATCACGACTTCTGCACCCAATCAACTAAGCGATACATCATCTCTGACCCTACATTAGCAATACTTACTGACAGATTCCAAGTCATGCAGGGTGGTACAATGGTTGAGGGGATAAGGGAGCAAGATGGTAAGATGTAAGTCGATCAGGGAAGGAAGTCTGACCCTAGACTGGGGTCCTTAACTCACTTTGCTCCTGCAATTACCCTCATAGTGAGGACGTCTGGGCCACCATCCTTGCCCTTTGCTACTGATCAGCCCTAGGATAATACCCCCTCACCTCCTCCCTTCGCACCACGATTTTCAGGATCTGGGGGCTGTCCAGTGTGAACCGGTCAGCACCAGATCCGATTTTGGCCCCATAGTATCCCTATGGGGCTGAATGGGGGCCGGATGGCATTCATTTGCCATCCAGTTTCCATCTGTCTGGGAGGATCCGTCAGAATTCGGGTTTTTCTCCCGCTTGCTGCGATTTTCCGCCTGGGACAAAAATCTGAACAAATCGGATCCTCCCGGATTCTTCCGGAATCCGGCGCCCTCTAGCATTGGAGTCAATGGCGCGGGATCGAGCCGGATCCGACATAAAATCGGTCCAGCTCCCGGATGCCAGATGCCGAGGCTCAGCGCCAGCTGGCGTTGAACTTCAGCACCATGGAGAGCTCCCCACTGACATTTCAGGACCTAGCCGCGATTTTGAAATTTCAGCAGGGACAGCTCCTGAAAGCTGCGACCTGCCAATTCCGGCAGAAATATGCCCTCCGGTTCTGTTCTGTCCGAGGCTGTCAGGTTCTGGAACTGCCAGCTCAAAACCGTGGTGTGAAGCCGACGTAACATATCAACTCTCACCAAAGACGGAAAGCACCTTGGAGGCAACAGCAGAAAGCACACGCGTCTTCACAGCTGCAGGTCTTGCAGAGAATAACTCTATCAGTGACATCTGCTGGTGGAAGAGGGAACTATTTAAAGGCCAGGGGCCTGGAAACCCACAACCTCCCACCTGCATGCAGAGCCATCCACAGCATAACAGCAGCATATACACATTAACTCCAAATGTGCCAAGAAAAATTAACTCTTGCAAAGCCGACAACCCGTGATATTCCCTTTAAAAGAAGCAATAAATGACTGAAGATGTATGGAGCAGGTAGTTTACCTTGTTCACTCTTCTGCAAGTGCATTGAGGACCCCCGTCCTTCGGCGTCTCTCTGCCGCCCGGTGTATAAGGCATACGGGCGACCGGGTAATTAATATTCATGTCTTTGTATGTCTGAATTACTGGAAACAATATTCAGCTGTGGCAGGAGAATGCAATGACTATAAATGTGGCAGCGCACAGAGCGCGGGTCAGAGGGCGGCTTTCATGGGAGCGATCCGCACTTTAGGCTACAGGTTTATTTCATCTTAGACAAAGAAGCAATTCATCATTTGTTCCCGGTGTTTGGAGGGAGGCGATTGGTGGCGGATTGTATAAAGCCTCCTCACAACCTCTTTATTCAGATAGATGTCGGGACTCGGTAAATAAAAGACTGGAGCGATTCTGCTCCGAAAGTCAATTATTCTGATCTGTTATCTGCATAACAAAAGTCAAAAAATAAAGGGAACCGGGGTGGAACCAATGGAAACAAGAACATTACACAACCTTACATTAACACTTATAACATGACGATTAAAGGGATTATCCATATTTAAACATTGTCCTTGATAGTACAAACTTTGTTATCTTCTTCTGAAAATAAGAACCTGTCTGCAGCCACCACTAGGGGGAGCTCCCTGTGTACAGAGATACATGATAAGATCCTGTCTGCAGCCACCACTAGGGGGAGCTCCCTGTGTACAGAGATACATGATAAGATCCTGTCTGCAGCCACCACTAGGGGAGCTCCCTGTATACAGAGATACATGATAAGATCCTGTCTGCAGTCACCACTAGGGGGAGATCCCTGTATACAGAGATACATGATAACATCCTGTCTGCAGTCACCACTAGGGGGAGCTCCCTGTATACAGAGATACATGATAGGATTCTGCCTGCAGCCACCACTAGGGGGAGCTCCCTGTATACAGAGATACATGATAAGATCCTGTCTGCAGCCACCACTAGGAGGAGCTCCCTGTGTACAGAGATACATAAGATTCTGTCTGCAGCCACCACTAGGGGGAGCTCCCTGTATACAGAGATACATGATAAGATTCTGTCTGCAGCCACCACTAGGGGGAGCTCCCTGTATACAGAGATTCAGGATAAGTTCCTGTCTGCAGTCACCACTAGGGGGAGCTCCCTGTATACAGAGATACATGATAAGATCCTGTCTGCAGTCACCACTAGGGGGAGCTCCCTGTATACAGAGATACATGATAAGATTCTGTCTGCAGTCACCACTAGGGGGAGCTCTCTGTATACAGAGATACATGATAAGATCCTGTCTGCAGCCACCACTAGGGGGAGCTATCTGTATACAGAGATACATGATAAGATCCTGTCTGCAGTCACCACTAGGGGGAGCTCCCTGTATACAGAGATACATGATAAGATCCTGTCTGCAGTCACCACTAGGGGGAGCTCCCTGTATACAGAGATACATGATAAGATCCTGTCTGCAGTCACCACTAGGGGGAGCTCCCTGTATACAGAGATACATGATAAGATCCTGTCTGCAGTCACCACTAGGGGGAGCTCCCTGTGTACAGAGATACATGATAAGATCCTGTCTGCAGCCACCACTAGGGGGAGCTCCCTGTATACAGAGATACATGATAAGATCCTGTCTGCAGTCACCACTAGGGGGAGATCCCTGTATACAGAGATACATGATAACATCCTGTCTGCAGTCACCACTAGGGGGAGCTCCCTGTATACAGAGATACATGATAGGATTCTGCCTGCAGCCACCACTAGGGGGAGCTCCCTGTATACAGAGATACATGATAAGATCCTGTCTGCAGCCACCACTAGGAGGAGCTCCCTGTGTACAGAGATACATAAGATTCTGTCTGCAGCCACCACTAGGGGGAGCTCCCTGTATACAGAGATACATGATAAGATTCTGTCTGCAGCCACCACTAGGGGGAGCTCCCTGTATACAGAGATTCAGGATAAGTTCCTGTCTGCAGTCACCACTAGGGGGAGCTCCCTGTATACAGAGATACATGATAAGATCCTGTCTGCAGTCACCACTAGGGGGAGCTCCCTGTATACAGAGATACATGATAAGATCCTGTCTGCAGTCACCACTAGGGGGAGCTCCCTGTATACAGAGATACATGATAAGATTCTGTCTGCAGTCACCACTAGGGGAGCTCCCTGTATACAGAGATACATGATAAGATCCTGTCTGCAGTCACCACTAGGGGGAGCTCCCTGTATACAGAGATACATGATAAGATCCTGTCTGCAGTCACCACTAGGGGGAGCTCCCTGTATACAGAGATACATGATAAGATCCTGTCTGCAGTCACCACTAGGGGGAGCTCCCTGTATACAGAGATACATGATAAGATTCTGTCTGCAGTCACCACTAGGGGGAGCTCTCTGTATACAGAGATACATGATAAGATCCTGTCTGCAGCCACCACTAGGGGGAGCTCCCTGTATACAGAGATACATGATAAGATTCTGTCTGCAGCCTCCACTAGGGGCAGCTCGCTGAATGCAAAGATACATGATAACTTTCTGTCTGCAGTCACCACTAGGGGGAGCTCCCTGTATACAAGTACATGATAAGATTCTGTCTGCAGTCATCACTAGGGGAAGCTCCCTGTATACAGAGATACATGATAAGATTATGTCTGCAGTCACCACTAGGGGGAGCTCTCTGTATACAAAGATACATGATAAGATCCTGTCTGCAGTCACCACTAGGGGGAGCTCCCTGTATACAGAGATACATGATAAGATCCTGTCTGCAGTCACCACTAGGGGGAGCTCCCAGTATACAGAGATTAAGGATAAGTTCCTGTCTGTAGCCACCCCTAGGGGGAGCTCCCTGTATACAGAGATTAAGGATAGGTTCCTGTCTGTAGCCACCCCTAGGGGGAGCTCCCAGTATACAGAGATTAAGAATAAGTTCCTGTCTGTAGCCACCACTAGTGGGGACAAAGATTCCAAACACACAGCCAAGGAAACTCTCAACTGGTTCCAGAGAAGGAAAATAAATCTGCTAGAATGTCAGAACTGATCACCGGAGCTGAATCAATAGAAAATATCTGGACGGAACTAAAGCTCAGCGTTCATAGAAACATCCACGGGATCTGCAGGAGGTGAAGAATGTTTGTTGGGAAAAATGGGCCAAAATCCACCTGAGCAATGCAGGGACCGGTGTCTCCATACAATGCAGGGACCGGTGTCTCCATACAATGCAGGGACCAGTGTCTCCATACAGGAGCAATGCAGGGACCAGTGTCTCCATACAATGCAGGGACCAGTGTCTCCATACAATGCAGGGACCAGTGTCTCCATACAGGAGCAATGCAGGGACCAGTGTCTCCATACAATGCAGGGACCAGTGTCTCCATACAATGCAGGGACCAGTGTCTCCATACAATGCAGGGGCCAGTGTCTCCATACAATGCAGGGACAAGTGTCTCCATACAGGAGGAGTCTGGAGCTTCATCACCAACAAAGGCCGAAGTACCAAGGATTAAATACATTTCAGTAATGTGTTCAATACTTTACCCTGCGTCATTTCTCATAATTACATAATGATGATTTTCTAACCTGTCTGGATTGGATGGGTTGTTACTGATATCTGGTGATAAATAGGGATGAGCAAGTATACTCGTACTCGCCGAATAGTACGGTATTCGGGCTCCTCCCTACTCCACAAGTTTCCTTGTGATTACTCGTTAGGAGTAGCGACTAGCGAGTAGTACATTCACTTTCACAGTCTATCTATATACACTGCGAAAGTGAAATAAAAATTAATAAAAAGTGTTAAGAATAAAAAAATACCATACCCTTCTATCAGACGGCCGTCCCGGGACCCGAAAAGAACACATCTGATGAGCTGCCAGGACCTTAAGTTTGATGGCCAATCAGATGGCCGGTAGCGATCAGGTGGTGTGTGACGTCACTATCAGACTTAAGGTCCCGGCACCCATCGAATATGTTCTTTTTGGGTCCCAGGACAGCCGTCGGATAGGTATGTTATTTTTAACACCTTTTATTTCCCCTCCTCCTCTCCTCACTGCCGACCGCGGGACGCTGGAGAGGAGACTTACGGTAGGTGACAGGCAGCTCTAACAATTCTACTAGCACCCCCCCCGCTCCTTACATGAGGGGCCCCGGGCAAATCCTACAGCGGGACCCGCATCAAAGTAGTTAAGCCACCGGTCGAGCCCCAGGCCCAGGGGTACTCGGGTACCAGGCTCTGTGGGTTGTTTAGGGATGTCACGGGTGGCAGCGCCTGATCCCGTGGCCTGGGTGGCACTTCAAAAAGGATATATTTACAGGGAATAAGAGTTTTTGTCATGTGACGCCAACGCTAGTACCTGGTGATGGGTTACCAGCGCCTTCACAGTCCGCCGGAGGTAGATGGTAGTGCGGCTAAGTGGGCAAAGCTCCCTACAGGCAGGACTGGGCCTCCGGGGCAGCGTAGTGTAAAGTGTGGCACCCCATGGGTTAATGTGCCACAATAACATCACAAGGGTTCCCTCTCCACAACACACTGACAAACACTAGCACCTCTGGGCCAGGAGGGGGAGCACAACCTGCTCTCTTAAATACTCCAGCTCA
The DNA here is from genome assembly GCA_033576535.1 of Allobates femoralis. Lineage (NCBI taxonomy): Eukaryota > Metazoa > Chordata > Amphibia > Anura > Aromobatidae > Allobates > Allobates femoralis. Next base: position 623,713,378 of record JARQOC010000001.1, on the reverse strand, counting down.
TGAGGAAGTAGTTTAGTTCAGTTCCTGAAGGACTGAGAGAGAGACTGCAGTGACAGAGAGAGGCTGTGCTAAGCTTCTCTGCAGTCTGCTCACAGATTCCAGGCCTAGTGAGGGTCTGAGGAAAGGAGAACTACAAGCAGAGAGACACTCCTGGGAGCTTGAGTGCAACCATTACTCGCCCCAGAGAAGCGCACAGAACGGACACCGGATCCGGTACTGTGACTGACACAGCACGGTGAATCCAGGAGCAGTGGGGTTTCTAGATGCCCACAGTACCAGAGCGAAGCAACACGGCAGGGTCAGCACAGCACAAAGGACTCAAGTTGCCTAGCCAAGTGGTACCAACAGCAGAAAGAGAGAAAGAGTGAGGCAGTCCCAGCAGCTCAGCTAAACGCAGCAGTCAGGACATACACACACAGCGCAGCACGAGGAAGCTGATGACCCGGACAGGGTGGGAGGAAAACCCGGCACCTGTACAGACTCCGTGGACTATAATCTGCAACAACATCTGCAGTAAAGCTTTGGAAAACAGCAAAACTGTGAGGGCCACTTTACACACACCAACTTATCTGTCCAACTTCTGACCAACTTGCTGGTTGCAGTGAAATCATGGACACATTGTTCCATTTTGTGACTGTGTACAATGGAGCAATGTGTCCATGATTTCACTGCAACCAGTAAGTTGTTCAGAAGTTGGACAGATAAGTTGGTGTGTGTAAAGTGGCCATGAGTGTATTGATTGCAACCTTTGCCCTACATCCAGCAGCAGAGAGATCCCACCTGCAGAGCTACAAGCCTGTCAGCTCTGCACAGGGGTTAGAAGAAGCTGCAGCATCAGAAGAGGAGAATTGCACCTTTTACTACAAAACGTGAGTGTGTGTCCTTTAACCCCGTCTCCACTATCCACATCCATTATAGACTATACCATTACTGCCCCGGGGAATACAGTTCTACCCACTGGAACTATTCCATCTGCGCTGCCATTACACCATCCCCGGAGGTTCTGCAGCAGCGGCGGCCCCGTCACTGGCCGCACATAGTGGGTGGCGTCACGATAAACTATTCTCCCCTGTAAATGCAACCTTTTATTTGCCAGGGCCCGGGACACGTTCCGGACCAGGACCACCCGTGTCTTCCCCAATAGCAGACAGGGTCCGGTACCGAGCACCCTCGTTCCAGTGGGCTCGACAAAAGGGGCAGCTTGGAGTGGGATTTTAGGTCGGTGTAGGGGATGATGGAGCAGTCTATGAGGGGCACCGGGCGCGGAGAGGAATGATGCACACACACTACAGAAATCTCTTTTACCTTTTTACTGTTTGTACGGCAGGTAAAGATGTCCAGGGCACTGACAGGTGACCAGGTGCACAGTGGGTCCCCACAGCAAGTGGGTATAAGGCCTTCTCTGTTCCTCTGCGGTAGCTGAAGCCCAGCCTGCATGCAGCCAGACCGGCCTCCTCTCTCTTCCTGTCTCTGTTCTCTCCTCCTGTGTGGTCCATGGGTTACCCTCTCTGATCACTGCGGTGGTGCACTGCTGTGTCTGGCTCCCTCTCTTCGCAGCTCTCTTAGCGTCTGCACACTCTGACTAACTCCTCCCCCAGCAGCAGTATTTATAGGGGATCTTGCCTAAGGTCAGCAAGTGGTGCTCCCCCTACTGTCCCGAGGTGGAAGGTGTTGTATGTAGTAGGTACCTGCTGTGGAAACCCAGCTGTGCATTAGAGAAGTCTGTGGCTACCTGCGTGAGCAGGGCACCACAGTAACGTGTTCAATGCTTCTGTATCTGGCCCCCAATATTATCTGGTTGTGTCTGGTGGACTATGGGTGATTCAGAGTCCATGTTGTGGTGGATTACTCCTGGACGAGATGAAAAAATAAGTGAGATTACTTTGAGCTGATGGCAGTTCATGAATAAGAATTAATGTAGAAGCGAATGTGCCTCTTGCCCGCCTGCTGCTCGCCCACCTATTCCTCACTCTCCTGCTCCTCGTCCACCTACTCCTCGCCTGCCTTCTTTTTGCCCTCCTGCTCTTCGTCTGCTTGCTCCTCGCCCTCCTGCTCTTCCCCCATCTGCTCCTCGCCCTCCTGCTCCTTGCCCGCCTGCTCCTCGCCCGCCTGCTCCTCACCCGCCTGCTCCTCGCCCTCCTGCTCTTCCCCCATCTGCTCCTCGCCCTCCTGGTCTTCCCCAGCCTGCCTGCTTCTCGCCCGCCTACTCGTCACCCTTCTGCTCCTCGTCCGCCTACTCTTCACTCTCCTGCTCCTCGCCCTCCTGTGTCGGGCCCCTCGGGACGGGGGTACTGGGTACCGGACCAGACGGTGCCGGGGAAGTCACGGGTGGCTTGGTCCGGACCGTGTCCCTGGCTCGGCAAATAAAGGGGGAATATTTACAGGGGATGTCACTCGTGACGCCACCCACTTGATGCGGCCAGTGATGGGGACCGCCACTGCTGCAGAACCTCCGGGGGTGATGGAGTGGCAGCGGAGATGTTATAGTTCCAGTGGGAAGAACTGTATCCCCCGGGGCAGTAAGAGTTAAGGGTTGTGGAATTGTCCAGGACACTTACTTTGCAGGCTGTAGGGATCTCTCCTCCTGGCTGGTGCTGACAGGCTGGATCCTGTATGGAGAGAATAGCTTTCACACAGAGACTCAAGGGAATCAGTTCCAGGGTTTTCCAAAGCTTTACTCTTCGTTTCCTTCAAGTAAGTTACAAGTCATTTGCAGTTCTTACAAGTTACAGTACACGGGCACATTCTCCCTCTCCAGGTTCCCTTTTCTCTGCAGCCAGGCCTCTCTCTCTGTGACCCCTCACACAGTCTTTAGTGTCCTTTCCGGGCTGTCTACGGTCTCCGTCTATACGCTGGACAGTATGGCGGTGACGCGGATGGGCCCTCCTGGTTGTCACTGAGCTGCCTGTCCTTTGGGTTGGGGACCCTAACGTGGAGCTGTGGTCCCCCGTCGTGTTGTTTGGGGATTCCGGGTAAACTGCGGTCCCCTCTAGAGCCGACACTCTACTCAGCCCAGCCTCCAGCAGTCCTCAGCACGAGGCTCTACCAGGCTCCTTCTCTCTGTTCCTCTCGGTATCATAGGAGGGACTTCCCTGCCTGCAGTCAGTGGCTTTAGCTGCTGTTTAGGGCACGGGTTACACCGTCCCTCTCTGTTCTCTCACACTCCTGGTGGCATCAGCGTCGGATGGGCTTTCTCTCCCCTCTGGCTCACACTGGCTCAGTACGGATTCTGCACTCCTAGCCTTGCACTCACAGGACGTGTGTAAGTCTTTCTGTCTTTGCAGCTCAGCTTCTGGTCTTTGCATTTTGGCACCTTGAGCCTACTCTTACTGACTTCCTTCACTTCTCCCCCTTCCTATATACTCTCAAGTCACCTGACTTCTGGTGTGCCCAACCCACTCCTCTGATCCACCACCCCTCAATCTCATAGAGTTCTAATCTCAGGGCTGGATGTTACCTCTTCTTACACGTGGGTTGTGTGGGCTGTGAGGGTGTTGGTGTGCAACAATGTCCTACCTGCCTAGTTGCAGTTCCCTTTGTGGCCTCCTGGACGCAGGGGCGCCACATTCTCCCGGAGTTAACTAGCGCGTCCTCGCGCTGCCCGTCATGGATCCCCCTGAAAACATTTTTATTTTTAAACAACAGTAAACATTAAGGATTCTTGGTTTCTTCCCATCCGGGAGGCACGATTCTTCAAACGTTACTTCCCTGTCCGGGTGTTTCTCTGGCAAGTGCGGTTCAACATCTCTGCGATTGATGAAAATGTCACCGTATACTCCTTCCTCGCGGGCAAAGGCATATCCATCCTCGTGCTTAACTTTCACGATCCTGCCCTCATGTCTCTGGGATCCAGTAACGCTCTTGTCTCGTCTAGCAACAGTTTGTAGATATTGAGTCAGTGCAACTAATTCCCGCTTTCGTTCTTGTCTTTTTAATTCTTCCTGCTCCCATCTCTTACTACATCTCCTCAGATATTCGTTTCTTGTGACTATTTCTACGGGGCCTACTTCACCTTCGGGGTCTCCTACAAAGCCCATCATGTCGTCGCTAGCTTCATCCCGCTCCCACCAGCAACGGAGTTGCTCTCCTCTCACCTCTGTCGTCTTAGGCGCTGGTATCAGGGGCTCCGGCAGGGATAACCACTTCTCCTCTAGGGCTCCGAGCGGGTCGGTCTCTCTCTTCGCAGCACGCGGTGCAGCACGTGGCACGGTCAGATCCACCAGCGTTGCTGTACGGCATCCACCCTCGCTCTGCATGCGGTCACGGGTGTCGGCAACCCAGCCAGGTTGTGTAGTTACAGTCTCGTAAGTCTGCTGGCGATGCTCGATGCTAAGCTGGATCCGGGTATGCTGCTCTTGGATCCGGGTCATCTGCTGGGGCAGCAGTCGCATCACACCCTGCCAGGTGTCTTGGATGTGGGGACGCTCTCCACCTTCTGCCATCCCTCCACGGTCACACAGGGTCTTTCCTCGGCCGGGTTCCTCCACCAAATCGTTCTGTGGGCCCTCCGGGATCACGTGTGGTCTTCCGGGTGCAGCGTTCTTCTCGGGGTCCTCCGCTTCCGTCCGCATGTACTCGAATGGCGACTGCTTCTCTTCCGGTTGCTCGCTCCGCCCCCTCCAGATGACGATTTTCTTCTTCGTTCCCACCAGCTTCTTGGTAGGAGGGTCTAGGGGCGGCGGCTCTTCTTTGAGAGTGACAGCTGGCTCTCCCGGAGTTAAGGAGAGCCAGGGCGGGACCTTCTCTTCGCGCCTTGGACCGGGCCGGCCCACGATGGGAGTCTTGGGAACGCCTCCCCTGCACATGGCGCTAGTCCCTTATGGCCGCCATTAAGGTCAGTTTTGGCGGGAAAAGTTCTAAACACGTTGTCTAGGCCCACGGGGTCCAATTCTTTTGGACCGGGTAGATCCTGTTCATGACGCCAGGTTTGTCGGGCCCCTCGGGACGGGGATACTCGGTACCGGACCGGACGGGTGGCTTGGTCCGGACCGTGTCCCTGGCTCGGCAAATAAAGGGGGAATATTTACAGGGGATGTCACTCGTGACGCCACCCACTTGATGCGGCCAGTGATGGGGGCCGCCGCTGCTGCAGAACCTCAGGGGGTGATGGAGTGGCAGCGGAGATGTTATAGTTCCAGTGGGAAGAACTGTATCCCCGGGGGCAGTAAGAGTTAAGGGTTGTGGAATTGTCCAGGACACTTACTTTGCAGGCTGCAGGGATCTCTCCTCCTGGCTGGTGCTGACAGGCTGGATCCTGTATGGAGAGAATCACTTTCACACAGAGACTCAAGGGAAGCAATTCCAGGGTTTTCCAAAGGTTTACTCTTCGTTTCCTTCAAGTAAGTTACAAGTCATTTGCAGTTCTTACAAGTTACAGTACACGGGCACATTCTCCCTCTCCGGGTTCCCTTTGCTCTGCAGCCAGGCCTCTCTCTCTGTGACCCCTCACACAGTCTTTAGTGTCCTTTCCGGGCTGTCTACGGTCTCCGTCTATACGGGTGGTGTGTGGTACGCTGGACAGTATGGCGGTGACTCGGATCCCTGATGGGCCCTCCTGGTTGTCACTGAGCTGCCTGTCCTTTGGGTTGGCGACCGTAACGTGGAGCTGTGGTCCCCCGTCGTGTTGTTTGGGGATTCCGGGTAAACTGCGGTCCCCTCTAGAGCCGACACTCTACTTCAGCCCAGCCTCCAGCAGTCCTCAGCACGAGGCTCTACCAGGCTCCTTCTCTCTGTTCCTCTCGGTATCATAGGAGGGACTTCTCTGCCTGCAGTCAGTGGCTTTAGCTGCTGTTTAGGGCACGGGTTACACCGTCCCTTCTCTGTTCTCTCACACTCCTGGTGGCATCAGCGTCGGATGGGCTTTCTCTCCCCTCTGGCTCACACTGGCTCAGTACGGATTCTGCGCTCCTAGCCTTGCACTCACAGGACGTGTGTAAGTCTTTCTGTCTTTGCAGCTCAGCTTCTGGTCTTTGCATCTCGGCACCTTGAGCCTACTCTTACTGACTTCCTTCACTCCTTCCCCTCACTATATACTGTCAGTCACCTGACCTCTGGTGTGCCCAACCCACTCCTCTGATCCACCACCCCTTGATCTCATATAGTTCTAATCTCAGGGCTGGATGTTACCTCCTCTTACACGTGGGTTGTGTGGGCTGTGAGGGTGTTGGTGTGCAACCAATGTCCTACCTGCCTGGCTGCAGTTCCCTTTGTGGCCTCCTGGACGCAGGGGCACCACACCTGCTCTTCCCCCACCTGCTCCTCGCCCTCCTGCTCCTCGCCCTTCTGCTCCTCCCTGCCTGCTCCTCGCCCTCCTGCTCTTCCTCCACCTGCTCCTCGCCCTCCTGCTTCTCTCCCTCCTGCTCCTTGCTCCCCTACTCCTTGCCCGCCTGCTCCTCGCCCGCCTGCTCCTTGCTCGCCTGCTCCTCGCCCGCCTGCTCCTCACCGGCCTGCTCTTCCCCCACCTGCTCCTCAACCTCCTGCTCTTCCCCAGCCTGCCTGCTTTTCGCCCGCCTACTCGTCACCCTCCTGCTCCTCGTCCGCCTACTCTTCACTCTCCTGCTTCTCGCCCGCCTGCTCTTTACCCGCCTGCTCCTCGCCTGCCTGCGTGCTAACATATGCTGCGGTCACTGGTCGTAACCACCTCCCTGTAGAGCACCGCCAGGCGCCAACCCCATCTGCTTCAGGTTTATCACCCACAGCAAAAGAACGTTCTTTGCCAAGGTCGACAGTGTATTGTGCCTCTGCCAAATGTAGACGATGATGGAATCAACTCAGAAATGTCATCACCCAGTTATCTGATAATCTAGAATGAGAAGTGACAAGGAGCGCCGGCAGCGTGTCACACCGACCCGCGAGGCTCCTCTATGTGCACCGTACATGGATACAACACAAAGGGTGAATCTCTGGAAACGTTTTGTGTCCAACGTCCTAACCCCATCAGTGCTCAATGAACACTTTGCACTACACCGTACCCCGCGTGTTCCTTCATCTGCTTGCACCATTGCAATCTCTCCCACTACAAATTCAGTTTAGTTATAACAAATGTTATTATGTTTGCAAACTCAACTAATGTAACGAGGATTCTCCAAATTCATCACAAAATTGCACCGACTCCTGCAGCCTCAGGGTTATCCACACCTTCAAAGCTCTTTAGTGCTCAGTAGCGCCCTTCTAGTTGTTATAACCTGACGTGAAGCTCAGACAGATCTCAGCTTCTAAATGAGGGGTTAATGTGCCACAGTAACATCACGGGTTCCCTCGTCACAACACACTGACACTAGCACCTCTGGGCCAGGAGGGGGAGCTAAACCAGCTCCCTTATATACTCCGGGTCAAGAGGAAGTAGTTAGTTAGTTCTGAGTTTAGTCCAGTACGAGGTAGTACTGTGAAGAGTCCAGTTCCTGGGAGAACTGAGGGAGACTGTAGTGTAAAGGAGCTGCGTCAGGCTTCTCTACAGTCTGCTCACTGATTCCAGGACTAGCCAGGGTCTGAGGGAAGGAGAACTGAAGACAGAGAAACACATCTGGGAGCTTGAGTGCCATCACCACTCGCCCCAGAGGAGCGCACAGAACGGACACTGGATCCAAGACTGTGACTGACACACACAGCACAGTCAATCCAGGAATAGTGGAGATTCTAGATCGACACTGTACCAGAGCAAAGCAACACGGCGGGGTCAGCAGCACACGGAAGACTCAAGTTGCCTAGCCAAGGGGTACCTGTGAGGAGAGAGATAGATCCAGCAGCTCAGCTAGAAGCAGCAGCAGGGCCACACACACACAGCGCAGCAGGAGGAAGCTGAGGACCCGGACAGGGTGGGAGCAACCCGGCCCCAGTACAGACTCAGTGGACAATAACCTGCAACAACATCTGCAGTAAAGCTTTGGAAAACTACAGAAACGTGAGTGTGTGATCCTTCAACCCGTCTCCACTATCAATCCCTTATTATCATATACACCATAGACTCTAATTACCACTGCCCGGGGAACCAGCCTCTACCTACGGAGAGTCGTTCCATCTAAGCTGCCCAACATCATCCCCGGAGGTTCTGCAGCAGTGGTGGTCCCATTACTGACCACACACCGTGGGTGGCGTCACAACAAACATTTATCCCTTGTAAATATCACCCTTTTACTTGCAGAACCCGGGACACGGTCAGGACCAGGCCCTCCGTGACATCCCCAGCAGCAACCCCGGTCCGGTACCGGGTACCCCGTCCCAGTGGGCTCCACATGTGCACAGGTGAAACACGATACATTGTAACAAAAAAAGCAGTGGCACTCTGGAATACTTAGCCATATAATCGAATATAGAACAATATAGCGAAGGAGAAATGAAACAATGAGACACTTAGCTTATACATATGGCTATAACAATAACCACCCAGTAGCCACGACGAGGCATCTCTTATACTGGGTCCCTACGCTCGGTCACAGCCTCTGTCTGAGGGAATAGGGGGTATTGGTAACGTCACCTGCAGTATGCGGCCAGGGTGGCCACCGCTGCTTCAGAACCTCTGGGGACGGTGACCAGCAGCTGGGACTGTTCCGCTCCCCGCAGGTTGAGCGTAGTCCCCAGGACAGCGGAGTGGTTCCCCCGGCTCGTGCCTTGGCACAGATTCACTTAGTCAACAATACTTTGAGTGTAATGGGCGGCCTCTGCGGCCGATGGTCACAGCAAATAAAAGTCTCTCACACCACAGCTGCAGTTCCGTTACTTTTGCTCAGGTGTTAAACACAGCCAACGGGTACGACTCCTGCCAGTCTCTAGTTCGCTCTTTCTCCAGTCAGTCAGTGCAATCAGGCCACGGTTGGTCCCTTTCTGTCCTCCCTAAGTGTCTCAGTCTCTGGTGGTCTGTCTCTCTCGAGGCGCTATAAGGAGTTGCTCTCTTCGGGTCGTCTCTCTGCTCCCCGGGCTCTCAACGCTCTCCACAGTACAGGGCTCAAGTACTGACAGCCGCGAGTGCTTATTTGTGTCCCGGGCGCCATTAGGTCACTCTCCCGGGTACTGCTCCCTAGATACGCTGTCTTCTCCAAGGTGTGTCAGGTGTTTGGCCACAGCTCCGTTACGAATCAGGGGCCTCCGGATTTACCGCTCGGGCATAAAGTACCCCTGTGTGGTCCACCAACCCCTCTGTTTCATCAGATTCGGGTGTACTGTGTCTCATCCGCACCCCTAGGGCTCTTCTCTCTCCGTCAGTCAGTCTTTCCCTCCCGTGGGTGAGAGGAGTGGCATTGCTCCAACCAACGGAAGTCGGCACCACACCGCCTCTACGCTCCCAACTACCACTCCTCGACAGTCGATGTTACTCCTCTGGTCTCCTTCTACTGTCTCTATTGTAACACTGCCCTGCCACCCTTCTGTGGCCTGGGTCCTACCTCAAGGTCCAAACACCGCCCCGGGGGCCTGTTACTGCATGTGTGTGTGTTTTCCGGGCTCAACTGCACCATCCTGACACTTGGAGATGCCGGAGCGCTGCCGCAATCAGTGATGAGACACCGGAGCGCTGCCGCAATCAGTGATGAGACACCGGAGCGCTGCAGCAATCAGTGATGAGACGCCGGAGCGCTGCCGCAATCAGTGATGAGACACCGGAGCGCTGCCGCAATCAGTGATGAGACACCGGAGCGCTGCAGCAATCAGTGATGAGACGCCGGAGCGCTGCCGCAATCAGTGATGAGACACCGGAGCGCTGCAGCAATCAGTGATGAGACACCGGAGCGCTGCAGCAATCAGTGATGAGACGCCGGAGCGCTGCCGCAATCAGTGATGAGACACCGGAGCGCTGCAGCAATCAGTGATGAGACGCCGGAGCGCTGCCGCAATCAGTGATGAGACACCGGAGCGCTGCCGCAATCAGTGATGAGATGCCAGAATGCTGCTGGTGCAGTCACTGTGTACATACATTACATTACTGATCCTGAGTTACCTCCTGTATTATACTCCAGAGCTGCACTCACTATTCTGCTGGTGCAGTCACTGTGTACATACATTACATTACTGATCCTGAGTTACCTCCTGTATTATACTCCAGAGCTGCACTCACTATTCTGCTGGTGCAGTCACTGTCTACATACATTACATTACTGATCCTGAGTTACCTCCTGTATTATACTCCAGAGCTGCACTCACTATTCTGCTGGTGCAGTCACTGTGTACATACATTACATTACTGATCCTGAGTTACCTCCTGTATTATACTCCAGAGCTGCACTCACTATTCTGCTGGTGCAGTCACTGTGTACATACATTACATTACTGATCCTGAGTTACCTCCTGTATTATACCCCAGAGCTGCACTCACTATTCTGCTGGTGCAGTCACTGTGTACATACATTACATTACTGATCCTGAGTTACCTCCTGTATTATACTCCAGAGCTGCACTCACTATTCTGCTGGTGCAGTCACTGTGTACATACATTACATTACTAATCCTGAGTTACCTCCTGTATTATACTCCAGAGCTGCACTCACTATTCTGCTGGTGCAGTCACTGTCTACATACATTACATTACTGATCCTGAGTTACCTCCTGTATTATCCTCCAGAGCTGCACTCACTATTCTGCTGGTGCAGTCACTGTGTACATACATTACATTACTGATCCTGAGTTACCTCCTGTATTATACTCCAGAGCTGCACTCACTATTCTGCTGGTGCAGTCACTGTGTACATACATTACATTACTGATCCTGAGTTACCTCCTGTATTATACTCCAGAGCTGCACTCACTATTCTGCTGGTGGAGTCACTGTGTACATACATTACATTACTGATCCTGAGTTACCTCCTGTATTATCCACCAGAGCTGCACTCACTATTCTGCTGGTGCAGTCACTGTGTACATACATTACATTACTGATCCTGAGTTACCTCCTGTATTATACTCCAGAGCTGCACTCACTATTCTGCTGGTGCAGTCACTGTGTACATACATTACATTACTGATCCTGAGTTACCTCCTGTATTATACTCCAGAGCTGCACTCACTATTCTGCTGGTGCAGTCACTGTGTACATACATTACATTACTGATCCTGAGTTACCTCCTGTATTATACTCCAGAGCTGCACTCACTATTCTGCTGGTGCAGTCACTGTGTACATACATTACATTACTGATCCTGAGTTACCTCCTGTATTATACTCCAGAGCTGCACTCACTATTCTGCTGGTGCAGTCACTGTGTACATACATTACTGATCCTGAGTTACCTCCTGTATTATACTCCAGAGCTGCACTCACTATTCTGCTGGTGCAGTCACTGTGTACATACATTACATTACTGATCCTGAGTTACCTCCTGTATTATACTCCAGAGCTGCACTCACTATTCTGCTGGTGCAGTCACTGTGTACATACATTACATTACTGATCCTGAGTTACCTCCTGTATTACACTCCAGAGCTGCACTCACTATTCTGCTGGTGCAGTCACTGTGTACATACATTACATTACTGATCCTGAGTTACCTCCTGTATTACACTCCGGAGCTGCCCTCACTATTCTGCTGGAGCAGTCACTGTGTACATACATTACATTACTGATCCTGAGTTACCTCCTGTATTATACTCCAGAGCTGCACTCACTATTCTGCTGGTGCAGTCACTGTGTACATACATTACATTACTGATCCTGAGTTACCTCCTGTATTACACTCCAGAGCTGCACTCACTATTCTGCTGGTGCAGTCACTGTGTACATACATTACATTACTGATCCTGAGTTACCTCCTGTATTACACTCCGGAGCTGCCCTCACTATTCTGCTGGAGCAGTCACTGTGTACATACATTACATTACTGATCCTGAGTTACCTCCTGTATTATACTCCAGAGCTGCACTCACTATTCTGCTGGTGAAGTCACTGTGTACATACATTACATTACTGATCCTGAGTTACCTCCTGTATTATACTCCAGAGCTGCACTCACTATTCTGCTGGTGCAGTCACTGTGTACATACATTACATTACTGATCCTGAGTTACCTCCTGTATTATCCACCAGAGCTGCACTCACTATTCTGCTGGTGCAGTCACTGTGTACATACATTACATTACTGATCCTTAGTTTCCTCCTGTATTACACTCCAGAGCTGCACCACTATTCTGCTGGTGCAGTCACTGTGTACATACATTACATTACTGATCCTGAGTTACCTCTGTATATTATCCTCAGAGCTGCACTCACTATTCTGCTGGTGCAGTCACTGTGTACATACATTACATTACTGATCCTGAGTTACCTCCTGTATTACACTCCAGAGCTGCACTCACTATTCTGCTGGTGCAGTCACTGTGTACATACATTACATTACTGATCCTGAGTTACCTCTGTATTACACTCCGAGCTGCACTCACTATTCTGCTGGATGCAGTCATGTGTACATACATTACATTACTGATCCTGAGTTACCTCTGTATTATCTCCAGAGCTGCACTCACTATTCTGCTGGTGCAGTCACTGTGTACATACATTACATTACTGATCCTGAGTTACCTCCTGTATTATACTCAGAGCTGCACTCACTATTCTGCTGGTGCAGTCACTGTGTACATACATTACATTACTGATCCTGAGTTACCTCCTGTATTATCCAGAGCTGCACTCACTATTCTGCTGGTGCAGTCACTGTGTACATACATTACATTACTGATCCTGATTACCTCCTGTATTATCCCAGAGCTGCACTCACTATTCTGCTGGTGCAGTCACTGTGTACATACATTACATTACTGATCCTGATTACCTCCTGTATTATCCTCCAGAGCTGCACTCACTATTCTGCTGGTGCAGTCACTGTGTACATACATTACATTACTGATCCTGAGTTACCTCCTGTATTATACTCCAGAGCTGCACTCACTATTCTGCTGTGCAGTCACTGTGTACATACATTACATTACTGATCCTGAGTTACCTCTGTATATATCCAGAGCTGCACTCACTATTCTGCTGGTGAGTCACTGTGTACATACATTACATTACTGATCCTGAGTTACCTCCTGTATTATCCTCCAGAGCTGCACTCACTATTTGCGGTGCAGTCACTGTGTAATACATTACATACTGATCCTGAGTTACTCTGTATTATCTCAGAGCTGCACTCACTATTCTGCTGGTGCAGTCACTGTTACATACATTAATTATGATCTGAGTTACTCTGTATTATACTCAGAGCTGCACACTATTCTGCTGGTGAGTCACTGGTACTACATTAATTACTGATCCGAGTTACTCCTGTATTACATCAGAGCTGCACACTATTCTGCTGGTGCAGTCACTGTGTACATACATTACATTAGATCCTGAGTTACCTCTGTATTACCTCGAGCTCACTCACTATTCTGCGGGCAGCATGTGTCATACATTACATACTGATCGGTTACTTGTTTACTCCAGAGTGCATCACTATTCTGTGGTGGACTGAAAAAAAAAAAAAAAAAAACCCCCCCCCCCCCCCCCCCGATCCGAGTTACCTCCTGTATTATACTCCAGAGCTGCACTCACTATTCTGCTGGTGCAGTCACTGTGTACATACATTACATTACTGATCCTGAGTTACCTCCTGTATTATACTCCAGAGCTGCACTCACTATTCTGCTGGTGCAGTCACTGTGTACATACATTACATTACTGATCTGAGTTACCTCCTGTATTATCCTCCAGAGCTGCACTCACTATTCTGCTGGTGCAGTCACTGTGTACATACATTACATTACTGATCCTGAGTTACCTCCTGTATTATCCTCCAGAGCTGCACTCACTATTCTGCTGGTGCAGTCACTGTGTACATACATTACATTACTGATCCTGAGTTACCTCCTGTATTATACTCCAGAGCTGCACTCACTATTCTGCTGGTGCAGTCACTGTGTACATACATTACATTACTGATCCTGAGTTACCTCCTGTATTATACTCAGAGCTGCACTCACTATTCTGCTGGTGCAGTCACTGTGACTACATTAATTATAATCTGGTTCCTCTGTATTATACTCAGACTGCCTACTATTTGCTGGTACACAAAATCCCACACAATAAACATGATTCATTGACTTCTTGTGCTCAGATATCCTCATCTCACACTTTGCTCTTTACACTGAATATTCAGAATTTCCATATAAATCTGATCGATGTCTTTGTTTTATATTAAACATTGAATAAATATTTATTTAGAAAAAAAAAAAGATTTATATTGTCTGATAATCCACGATTGTACGATCCCGGCAGAGATGAGAATTGTCCGGAGGAGAGGAGGATGGGGAGAGTAGTCCCCCCAATGTGGGTCTCATAATTGGCCGCGCTCTGCTGCTCTTCAATTACAGCTAATAGGAAAAAAGCTCGAGAACTGGACGCAGATTACAGAGAAAACGTGAGCTCATTCCATATCAATATAGAGCAGAAGAGACGGAAATGATTTATAGCACGACCTGATGTATAAAGGTGCATTTAATCTGTGTTGGGTACGCATTGTGATCTACTCAGCTTTCCCGGACTCTGACTGTCTGTGTACTGTGCATTTGATATCTATATATGTTTATATTTTTTTACCTATCATGTCTTTGCTTTTTCTCATTCCCCATGATCACTCTTCCATGACTTGGAGTGGCTACTCCCAACCCCTCCCTACTTTTTATTACCTTTGTTTCACTCTCTGTGGTCAGTTCATCCCCACCCAGCCCCTCATCCACACCTGATTCATTTGTAGCTGCAGATATATTCAGAACCACAAGTCTGATCCAGACTTTAGTCTGATCCATGTGTCTTTCAAACTACATCTTTCAAAGTACATTTTCTAAGTACAATACTTAGAAATAGACTAGACATGTACTGGAAAAGACTGGCAGGTAAAGGAATAGAAAGCCACCACAATGTTTCTCTTCTATTCACTACCACCCCTTACTTCTTCATTTCATATTAACTCCTTAAATCCCTCCAACAAGTAAGGAACTAGTCATCTCTCCATCCATCCTCCCCAGCCATCTTACCTCCTCTTGACTACTATTTCTCCCCATACTGGCTGCATCACCTCGTCCTCAGCTCCACCATCTTGTCCAGGACTGCTAGATCTCATCCCCAGCCACATCTCCACTGGACTGTAGCTCATCGCTTGGTGGCATCCCACCCCGAACTGCTCTTCACCACTCATCCAGTCCTACTGCTCTCTTTCCCCCTGCACCTGACCCCTGCTGCGTCCGACCCCTGTAACCCCTGCCCCCGCCCACCATCCACAATGTTTCCACTCCTTTGCACTCTCACTCCCATCCTCTTCCACCTCCTGCTACCCGCACTCATCCCATCACCCAGCAACAAAGTACTTCTCTCACCCTCCATCCTACCTAACCACCTCACCCATTCCTCCGAATTATTCCTTCACTTTCAATCCTTCATCTCCAATCAGGCACGGCCACCACGTAAACTCTCCTGCTCTCACCTGCTAATCCTCTCCCTGCTCCTCCTGCTCGCTGGCGACATTTCCCCTAATCCCGGCCCCCTCACCACATTCCCACAGTCACCTACACCCCACCCACACAACCCACCACCAACCCTCGTAACTTTACCATCACCCTCCCTCGCAACCTCACCAACCTTAGACCCTTCCTCCCAACCCCTGCTCCCCAAACTCCTTGCGAGGCACACTCTGGAACGCCCGCTGAGTCTGCAATAAACTCACACACATCCACAAACTCTTTATTTCCAATAAACTCTCATTCCATAGCATCACAGAGACCTGGCTCACCCCCTCCGACACAGCCTCCCCTGCTGCCCTATCCTACGGTGGTTTCAGTCTTTCCCACACCCCTCGCCCCTCTAACAAACATGGCGGAGGTGTCGGCGTACACCTGTCTGACACCTGCTACTTCGCCCCTATTCCATTACCCCCCTCTGCTACTCTTCCCTCTTTCAAAGCCCACTCTGTCCGCATCTTCTCCCCCTGTAACCTCCAGCTGGCTGTCATCTACCGCCCCCCCCTGGATCCATCCCCACCTTCCTCGACTACTTCACCACTTGGCTACTTCACTTCCTCTCTGCTGATATCCCCACCATCATTATGGGTGACTTCAATATCCCCATCGACACTGCCCACCCAACCGCCTCTCAACTTCTTTCACTGACCTCCTCCTTCGGGCTCTCTCAATGGTCCTCCTCCACCACCCACGTAGGTGACCTCATGCTGGACCTCATCTTTACCTGTCTTTGCTCCCTTACTAACCTCACAAACTCATCCGTCCCCATCTCTGACCACAATCTACTGACCTTCTCCTCCCTCTCCTCCCCTACCACGCCACCTCCTCTCCGCAAACACGATCACCCCCGCAGAAACCTAAAACACATTGATCTACACTCACTCTCTGAATCCCTCCTCCCTCTCACCAACATAACATCCATATGCGATACAGACACTGCCACCACCCTCTACAACACCACGCTAACCAAGGCCCTCGACCTAGCCGCACCCCTCACACACCACGCTCCACGCACTAACAGGCAACCCTGGCACACCACCCTCACTAAAGACCTGAGACGGGCATCCAGGGTGGCCGAGAGGCGATGGAAAAAATCACATTCCGCTGAGCACTTTGCACTGTTCAAACAGTCCCTCATCGCCTTCAAGACTGCACTTGCCACCGCCAAACAAACCTTCTTCTCATCCCTTCATCCCTAATAACCTCCCTGGCCCACAATCCCAAACAACTTTTCAAAACCTTCAATTCCTTACTCCGCCCGCCTGCTCCCCCTCCCTCTCCCCTTATCTCTGCAGAAGACTTTGCCTCCTTTTTCAAAGAAAAGATTTACAGCTTCCCCTCTCACCTATACTGCCCTCTCCTTCCATCAACTGCTTCCCCCCCATAACAGAGGATCAGCTCTCCTCCCTCCTGTCAAAGTCACACCTCACCACCAGCGCCCACGACCCGCTCCCATCCCACCTCATTTCCAACCTCTCCTCCGTTATCATCCCAGCCCTAACTCATCTTTTCAACCTATCACTCACCACCGGCACATTCCCCTCAGCCTTCAAACACGCCTTGATCACACCCATCCTCAAAAAACCCTCCCTCGACCCTTCATCTGTCTCCAACTACCGCCCTATATCTCTCCTCCCTTTCGCCTCTAAACTACTTGAACAGCATGTCCACTCTGAGCTGTCCTCTCACCTCTCCTCCTGCTCCCTCTTTGACCGCCTGCAATCCAGCTTCAGACCACCCCACTCCACGGAAACAGCCCTGACCAAAGTCACAAATGACCTACTGACCGCCAAAAGCAAGCGCCACTACTCTGTTCTCCTCCTCCTCGACCTGTCCGCCGCCTTCAACACTGTTGACCACTCCCTTCTACTACAGATCCTGGAATCTCTTGGCATCACGGACCTTGCCCTCTCCTGGATCTCCTCATACTTAACGGACCGGACCTTCTGCGTCACCCACTCCCACACATCCTCCTCGGCCTACCCCCTATCTGTCGGGGTCCCCCAGAGCTCAGTGCTAGGACCATTACTCTTCTCAATCTACACTCTCGGCCTAGGGAAACTCATTGAGTCCCATGGTCTCCAGTACCACCTCTACGCCAACGACACCCAAATTTACCTGTCTGGACCTGACATCGCCTCCCTACTATCCAAAATTCCACAGTACCTGTCTGCCATCTCCTCCTTCTTCTCTGCTCGCTTCCTTAAGCTGAACATGGACAAAACTGAATTCATCGTCTTCCCCCCAAGCCGCTCCCCCTCACTACCTGACCTATCCATTGTCGTCAACGACTGCTCTCTTTCCCCAGTCCCCCATGCCAAGTGCCTCGGGGTTATCCTTGATTCTTCCCTCTTCTTCAAGCCCCACATCCAAGCCCTCGCCACCTCCTGCCGACTCCAGCTGAAAACCATCTCTCAGATCCGCACTTTCCTTGACCACGACACTGCTAAAACCCTTATTCACGCTCTCATCATCTCCCGCTTTGACTACTGCAACCTCCTGCTCATCGGCCTCCCCACTACCTCCGTTTCACCTATCCAATCTATCTTGAACTCTGCTGTCCGCCTAATCCATCTGTCTCCCCGCTACTCCCCTGTCTCCCCCCTCTGCCAAGCCCTTCACTGGCTCCCTACTTCCCAGAGATCCCGGTTTAAAACATTAACCATGACATACAAAGCAATTCACAACCTGTCCCCTCCATACATCTCTGACATGGTCTCCCGATACCTACCCTCACGCAACCTGCGATCCTCTCCAAGAACTCCTCCTCACAGCTGGTATAACCTGGGCACCTCCTGTATATAATTATATATGTGCAGCCAGTATAACCTGGACATCTCCTTTATATAATTATATATGTACAGCCGGTATAACCTGGACATCTCCTGTATATAATTATATGTGTACAGCTGGTATAACCTGGGCATCTCCTGTATATAATTATATATGTACAGCCAGTATAACCTGGACATCTCCTGTATATAATTATATATGTACAGCCGGTATAACCTGGACATCTCCTGTATATAATTATATATGTACAGCTGGTATAACCTGGGCATCTCCTGTATATAATTATATATGTACAGCCGGTATAACCTGGACATCTCCTGTATATAATTATATATGTACAGCTGGTATAACCTGGGCATCTCCTGTATATAATTATATATGTACAGCTGGTATAACCTGGGCATCTCCTGTATATAATTATATATGTACAGCTGGTATAACCTGGGCATCTCCTGTATATAATTATATATGTACAGCCGGTATAACCTGGACATCTCCTGTATATAATTATATATGTACAGCTGGTATAACCTGGGCATCTCCTGTATATAATTATATATGTACAGCTGGTATAACCTGGGCATCTCCTGTATATAATTACATATGTACAGCCGGTATAACCCGGGCCTCTCCTGTATATAATTATATATGTACAGCTGGTATAACCTGATCATATTGTCTGTCATGTGGTATTCTCCCTGATGAATAGTGATGAATAAATGAAGCTACGTCCGTCTATTCCGTGCTTCCACTTTTGCTTTTATTGTATCATTATTATTGTTTTGAATCTTTTATTTTCAATTGAAAAATAACAAAGAGCAAAAAAATATAAATGTTTTGTAAAACTTTGAAACAAACAATAAATATTTGATGACAGATTCTCTTTAACTTCTGAATAAAACATTTTGGAATCTGACTTAATCCTGACGTTATCGTCTTTCCTTCCCCTTGATGAATCGTTTTATGACTTTTTATGTTGTGACATTAAAAAGAAAGCAAATTAAAAACTAAGAAGTATAAACTTGTCCCGGTTTGGGGTTCTCATATTGTGTTCTCATTTCCCTTTCGCCCTCCGAGCTGACACATCCAATAGTGTTCGCGGCATCACCAGGTTTCCTCGTCTTCGCGTGGGTGTTTAGAAGTGGAGGAAAATTGCAGTCAATCTTTTTATGTGTTTTAGAGAACGGAGCACCTGGATTTGTGTGTCAAGTCCGGATCTTGTCTTTAGAAATATTGCAGTCTCACCACATTCTTTTCCTTCCCGATCCAGGATGATTTAACTAAAGAAACAATAAAGCATAAAAGAAGAACGTAAAGTTTTACATTTTAAGAATTAGCAAAAGGTTTAGGCCATCAAGTGAGTTCTTTGTGTGGCACCCCTGGGGGGATTGCCACAGAATCCACCGATGCTGGTTACCTGTTTTCCCATTTTCACCTGGTTTTTGTAAATTTTTCATTTTAAGACTCTGTTCATTTGTCAAATGTAAATAGTTATGTTATGGTTATGAAAAATGTTTCAGTCCCGGAGGACTGTATTTAACTAGGGGGGAATGTGGTACCCCTGCGGGGGATTGCCACAGGATCCACCGGTGCAAGGAGGGAATTACCCCTTGGTTCGCACAGCACAGCACACCTTCCACCCCAGACCTGAAGGGGGAACCCTACTGGCTGCCTTAAGCCAGTCCCCCTTTAAGAACATCCAGGCCTGAGGGGAGGAGTTAGTCAGTCCCATGAGTGAGTCTGCAGTGAGAGGGAAGAGAGAGGAGATGGAGGAACTGGTCTCTGGGAAGGATCCAGGCCAAGGTCCAGGGACCACTGACTGCTGTGTGCACCCTAGGGAAAGGGTCGGAGGCAATTGGAGAACGAAGGGAACTAAGAAAAGGGAACCGGTTACTACAGCCCTTTAGTACACCCGGACACCGGAGTCCAATGCTGCCAGCATTCAGTGCTACAGCAAAAGCCCGGAAGACTCAGGAAGAGTTCAGCCCTGAGGAGAGCAAGTAAGATACGCTAAAACTGACCAAGTATAAGACCAGGGGCCATGGGAGAAACAGGGACCCCGCAGAAGGACCTCATTGTCAGTTTAGAGCAAAGCCCAGAGAAGGAGAAGGAGCGGTGGGTTCAAGCTCAGGCAGGACTTATCCCACACCACAGAGCACAGAGACAGAGGAGGCCTCACAACTTTCTAAGGTGGAAGTCCCAAGTTGCACCGGGGACCTGGTTATTACTCTGGACTGTACCTGTTACCTTGTCACCAGTAAAAGGCACCAAAACAACGATCCCTGTGTGTCTGTGTTCCTGTCTAACCGCCACAATTCACCGCCTTGTCTGCAAAGACTTAACTACTACTCCCCTCATCCATCCCCATTGCGCTGAGGTAAAGCTCCACCAGTGGGGAGCTGTACCACACTCTGCTGCACCCACCATCACCTCAGCGGCCGGCTGCAGAGCTGCTATACCCGTTACCAGGTACCATAGGTGGCGTCACGTTAACAATCCTCTTATTCCCCCACTATTGCCCGCCATTGAGGGTCCAGGGCACGGGACCGGGGATCGACAAGCCGTGATTCCCCATCAAAGCCGCCATCAGCCCTGGTACCCGAGTACCCCATACCCTGTTGACCGCCTCATATAGTTTTAAGATTAACACTTTCGGAAATGATCACACATTACAGGACCAATGTGACCACCGTCCACTTCAAAGGCAGCTCCCCGAGAAACTCCAAAACCCTTTCACCCCTTTACAGAGATCTGGAATTATGTTGGAGCCAGGAGTTAATTGCCTGTAGGCGAGCAGCGGACGGGAGCAGGGAGGTCACCAGGCAGAGACAAGGCTAGGAGGTCAGGGAATAGACAAAATTGGGATACGAAAGCTTAGTCAGAAAGCCGGGTCAGAACTGGGAGGGCAGCAAAAGTACAATATCGTCAGATGGTAGAAGGGTCCAAAATCCAGGCAAGGTCAGAGTCAATATAGTGGAACATAAACTAGACTGCAGGGAAAACCAAGATTATATCTGGCGGCTTGCGGGACAGGCTCCAAGGTATTTGAAGAACGTGGTCCCCCCTCGTAGGCTGGAGCTCAAAGCCTTATGGCCTCACTCAGACTGCCCCTACAACCAGGCCAGACTATGAGGCACCACAGGTACTAACCACCTCAATTTCTATAGAGGAATGAAGCTTGTGCCTTTCAGATGCCTCTGCAGAGACCATTTCCCCATCACCAGCATCATCCACTGGGCTAGCACGATAATGCCCAGTGACAGAGGCGGAACTAATGGAGCAGTTCCTGAAGAGGACATGTTCTCCCTATCACCGACTCCACTAGCAGAAGGAATCCGGTGGCGACTAGTGGTTGGGGCTGAAAAAGAGCTTCTGACGCGGACGTAACAATCCATGTGTCAGGATTCTGGACTTTCTGATTACCCTTTGTGTCTCCTCAATGTTTTCCAAAAAGACACTTTCTACCTGCCTTTATAAGCTTCAGTCCTTCTTCCAGTCCTTTCTTGAGTATTCTGCTTGGATTCCTGGCTCCTGTGTGCATCTCAAATTGTTGTTCCTCCTTCTGCTCTTTCAGTTCGGCTCTTACTAAGCTACTGCAGCCTGATCTCAGCAAACCACACCTGCTTCCAACTTGTCTCCTGCATTTAGCTGCTCTGTGGTGTTGGGCAATCCGGCTCTCATGGCTCCGCTCACCAAAAAGAGCCAGCTCTTTTGAGATCCTAAACGGCTCCATATTAAATCTGTGTTTATCCAAGTCGAGCACATATTTAAGACTACAGTGATTTCTTGCAATGGATGAAACCTTGCCCATGCTATTAGACTCCTGAGATGTCCGCAATAGGTATTACATCATGAATCCTCCTATGTAATCCAAAAATGGACTCTAAATGTCCAGTAGAAAATAATATTTTGTGTGTCTGGATGGCCAGATGGGTTCATAAGGAACTGGGAAGTTGTTAAAAATTAATGATCAATCTCCACTCAGTTAGTCTTCATTTTTGTGGTCACCGGTGCTGTCTTCACTAGGCCATTTTGGTTCTTACCAGTGCCTGGCATCCTAATTTGAGTTTGTAATGATGCACACTGTGGTGTTGGGTACTACTAAAAGCTAGGATGTGACAATCACTGCCTACAGGAAATAGAGACTGCCGGGAGGCCACATAATCCAGAATCAGGTTCTAGGAGGGCACGGAGTATTCAGGGAGTAGACAGAGATGTAGTCATAGAACAGGCCAGGGTCAGGTTTGCAGGAGAGCACAAAGAAGATTCAGGGAGACAATTGAGGCATATTCAGGTCATGGTCCAGGGATCAAAATAAAAGTAGATCACAACAACTATAGGTAGCAGACAATAGGGAAATCAAGCAATAATCTGGGTCACCTATTAGGCCAGGTCTTCATTAGGACATGTTGGTTCCTACCAGTGTCAGATATGTTTGGTGTCTCCTTGGTGGTGATGCAGGCTGAGACATTAGTCACTACTAACAGCTAGGGTGTTACACAGTCACTACATACAGGAAATATAGGCAGCAGGGAGGTCACATAATCTGGGGTCAGGTTGGTCAGGTTACAGGAGAGCTGTTATTATTCAGGGAGTAGACAGAGAATTAGTCATTCGATGGTTCAGGGTCAGGTTTCCAGGAGAGCACAAAAAGGGCTAAGTGAATCAATTGAGGCATATTCAGGTTGCGTTCCAGGGATCAAAATAAAAAGAGATCACAAGTACAAGGAGTGGACAAAAGGGAAATCAAGCAATAATCTGGGGTCAGATAACTATAGATCAGAACGAGACTGATACAAGAGCGCAGGCGAAAAAGAATGTATGACTGGCAGGATACTGGGTGAGACTGCTCAGTAAAGTAGCAGAGCAATCACTGGAAAGATGGAACATCTGAGCAACCCATCACCTCCCAGAACCGGAATGGAAGCCAATCAACCAATGACAGCTCAGCGCATCAGATTCTTATTGTGTCCGAGATGCACTGCATGGAGGTATCGTTACACATGCCATGATGAGCATGCAGTAATGTTATAACACTATGGTCTAATTAGAGCAGGAGACAATACTGGGCAACCAAAATGCTGAATATACACTTGTCAAACCTGCATTGGTGACTGGACTGAAGAAGATTACCAGACCTGAGTAAGGAAGCGCAATGGGGCAGGTGAAGGCAGGGTAAGTATAAATCCCTAACTTTCAGCAATAAATGTACTGACAATACTGCAGCCGGTATGTTAAATGCTTCTGTAAATCCTCTCTCTGTACCTGCTTTTTTGGCTGTGCTGTGTCCTCAGATCACCCCTATTACTGTGTGAAGAAATCCAAAGTCTCTTATTTTCATTATTTTTAATGATATGGTAAATACTGAACTATGGTTACCAGTAGTCATCACTAGGGGGAGTTCTCAGCAATGTGGATTGTGGAGACAAGGGGCTTAGTGGGTGCTCTCCTCTGTGGAGACACGGGGGTCAGTGGGTGCTCTCCTCTGTGGAGACACAGGGGTCAGTGGGTGCTCTCCTCTGTGGAGACACGGGGGTCAGTGGGTGATCTCCTCTGTGGAGACACGGGGGTCAGTGGGTGCTCTCCTCTGTGGAGACACGGGGGTCAGTGGGTGCTCTCCTCTGTGGAGACACGGGGGTCAGTGGGTGCTCTCCTCTGTGGAGACACGGGGGTCAGTGGAGGCTCTCCTCTGTGGAGACACGGTGGTCAGTGGGCGCTCTCCTCTGTGGAGACACAGGGGTCAGGGGTGCTCTCCTCTGTGGAAACACGGGGGTCAGTGGGTGCTCTCCTCTGTGGAGACACGGGGGTCAGTGGGTGCTCCCCTCTGTGGAGACACGGGGGTCAGTGGGTGCTCCCCTCTGTGGAGACACGGGGGTCAGTGCGTGCTCTTCTCTGTGGAGACACGGGGGTCAGTGGGTGCTCTCCTCTGTGGAGACACGGGGGTCAGTGGGTGCTCTCCTCTTTGGAGACACGGGGGTCAGTGGGTGCTCTCTTCTGTGGAGACACGGGGGTCAGTGGGTGCTCTCCTCTGTGGAGACACGGGGGTCAGTGGGTGATCTCCTCTGTGGAGACACGGGGGTCAGTGGGTGCTCTCCTCTGTGGAGACACAGGGGTCAGTGGGTGCTCTCCTCTGTGGAGACATAGGGGTCAGTGGGTGCTCTCCTCTGTGGAGACACAGGGGTCAGTGGGTGCTCTCCTCTGTGGAGACACGGGGGTCAGTGGGTGCTCTCCTCTGTGGAGACACGGGGGTCAGTGGGTGCTCTCCTCTGTGGAGAAACGGGGGTCAGTGGGTGCTCTCCTCTGTGGAGACACAGGGGTCAGTGGGTGCTCTCCTCTGTGGAGAGACGGGGGTCAGAAGGTGCTCTCTCTGGAGACACGGGGGTCAGTGGGTGCTCTCGTCTGCTGGCCTTTAGAAAGACCACATGGACCAGGGCTCATCGCAACTGAATGCCTAAACACCTTACCCGTGGGCGGAGCACTACTCAGACAACACAGGGTAATGCAACCACACAATGGTAAGACTTTATTGGATCCCCAAAAGTCAAAGGCTAATGTGGCACCCCAGGGGTTAAGTGCCACAGTAACAAACATCACAAGGGTTAACTCCCCACACAACACCTGACACTGCACTAGCACCTCTAGGCCAGAAGGGGAGCTAAAGCAGCTCCCTGATATATTCTGGTCTGAGGAGGAAGTAGTTAGTTGATAGCTGATAGTTGACAGATTAGTTTAGTGCAGGGAGCACTAGGAGGAGGACCTGTAAATGGGAGCAGTGCTGAGCTCCTGACAGGGACAACTGACTACTTTCAGGACTGAAGAGAGGAGTACAAGAAACAGAGGAACATATCTGGGAGACTGAGTTACCTCATAACTCGCCCCAGAGGAGTGCAGAGACCGGATACCGGATCCGAATCTGTGACTGAAACACGCAGCACAGAAGACACCGGGATAGTGGAGGTTATATATCTCCACCGTACCTCAGCGAAGCAACACGGCGGGGTCAGAAGCACACGGAAGACTCAAGTTGCCTAGCAAAGGGGGTACCTGTGAGGAGAAACAGGGCCAGCAGATCAGCTAAAGCAGCAGCAGGGCCACACACACAGCGCAGCAGTGGGAAGCTGAGGACCCGGACAGGGTGGGAGCAATCCGGTCCCGGTACAGACTCCGTGGACAGTACTCTGCTACAAAATCTACAGTAAAGCCTTGGGAAACTTCATAACCGTGAGTCTGTGTGATCCTTGTGCTCCAGCCCTACACTTCCTCACAAATTGCCGCCACCTCTACTATCATCCCTGCCCTGCATCCACCTATAGACTATTATCACCACTGCCCACGGAGAGCCGTTACAACACAGGCTGCCAAACATCATCCCCGGAGGTTCTGCAGCAGTGGTGGCCACCCTGACCACAACTCATGGGTGGCATCACGACAAACTCCCCTGTAAATACCCCCCATTACTTTTGGGCTTGGGACACGGTCCGGACCAAGGACTGTCATGATACCCCCTGTGATACCCCATTCCGGTACCGAGTACCCCGTCCCAGTGGGCTCCACACTTGTAACACGTAACCAAGCAAAACACACAATGTAACAGACAACAGAGTCTCACCCTTCCGCTGTCTCACCAGGGATTAGACTCTTCGGGGCTTCCAGGGCGATTTACTCCAATCCAGTAGTACCCTGCTTTCGGTGGGCATCCTCCAAGAATAGGAAGCTGACCGAGCACAGCAAAGTCTGTAGCCAGGTGACCAAGTTGTCCTAACCTGGGTATCTTCCTTACATAGTCTCTGATATTTCAGCTGCATTCTAGAATGCAGAATATAATCCAGTTCTGTGGTGCTCCTCTAGTCGGGGCCGAAATCCCTAATTGGGGCCACAAAGCAAACGACTACCCGTGAATGAAGCAGGTTCCCTTATATTTTCGAAGCACTCATCTCAGGTTATTGTGGTGGTGGTGGAATAAGGCTGTGCTCTTATTGGCTGGAATTTAAGCCGCATCTGCATAATTCTTCTCTGAGTAATGACTGAGTCTATGACGGAGGGAGTGAGAGTGTGAAGTAATTGACATTACATTAGCAATACACAAAATTAGACATAGGGCAGTAGGCCAACTGGCAAGAAACAATGTCTTAGAACGAGATAACAAACAAAGGACCAATAGTCTGGCCAAATTAAGAATATTTTACACAGCTTTTGCTGAACTAACCATTAGTATGAGCTTCCCCTAGTGGGGGCAGCCCGGGCCCCGTTGGCATCCAGCTTTCTCAGTTCAGCTTCTTGCTCATGTATACGGCTGCGGAGGACCCTGTGTTCAGATTAATGGTTGTTTGATGTTGGATACACAACGCTGTGTAAACACATCTATAACATATTAATGACGCTACAGAGAGGAAAGCAGTGAGTGACCTGGAGTGACGCAGGACGCGGCTGATTACACTTAGGAGTAATGATCTAATACAACGAGGTAATTTACATCAACAATAGAGTCCAATAAAGAAAAGGTCGTATGTAATCACAAGTATCCGCCACTCCATACATTGTAACATCCGCTCAGCCGTTAATGAAGAATTACAGGGATGGGTCATAGAGAGGTAATACAGGGATGTGAGGGAAGCAGGACTCACAGGCTTTCTCTATGAGTGTGAGAGTAAAGCAGGACTCACAGGCTTTCTCTATGAGTGTGAGAGTGAAGCAGGACTCACAGGCTTTCTCTATGAGTGTGAGAGGGAAGCAGGACTCACAGGCTTTCTCTATGAGTGTGAGAGTGAAGCAGGACTCACAGGCTTTCTCTATGAGTGTGAGAGGGAAGCAGCACTCACAGGCTTTCTCTATGAGTGTGAGAGTGAAGCAGGACTCACAGGCTTTCTCTATGAGTGTGAGAGTGAAGCAGGACTCACAGGCTTTCTCTATGAGTGTGAGGGAGAAGCAGGACTCACAGGCTTTCTCTATGAGTGTGAGAGTGAAGCAGGACTCACAGGCTTTCTCTATGAGTGTGAGAGGGAAGCAGGACTCACAGCCTTTCTCTATGAGTGTGAGAGTGAAGCAGGACTCACAGGCTTTCTCTATGAGTGTGAGAGTGAAGCAGGACTCACAGGCTTTCTCTATGAGTGTGAGAGTGAAGCAGGACTCACAGGCTTTCTCTATGAGTGTGGAGAGTGAAGCAGGACTCACAGGCTTTCTCTATGAGTGTGAGAGTGAAGCAGGACTCACAGGCTTTCTCTATGAGTATGAGAGAGTGAAGCAGGACTCACAGGCTTTCTCTATGAGTGTGAGGGCAAGCAGGACTCACAGGCTTTCTCTATGAGTGTGAGAGGGAAGCAGGACTCACAGGCTTTCTCTATGAGTGTGAGAGGGAAGCAGGACTCACAGGCTTTCTCTATGAGTGTGAGAGGAGCAGGACTCACAGGCTTCTCTATGAGTATGAGAGAGTGAAGCAGGACTCACAGGCTTTCTCTATGAGTGTGAGAGTGAAGCAGGACTCACAGGCTTCTCTATGAGTATAGAGAGTGAGCAGGACTCACAGGCTTTCTCTATGAGTAGGAGTGAAGCAGGACTCACAGGCTTTCTCTATGAGTGTGAGAGTGAAGCAGGACTCACAGCTTTCTTATGGTGTGAGAGGGAAGCAGGACTCACAGGCTTTCTCTATGAGTGTGAGAGTGAAGCAGGACTCACAGCTTTCTCTATGAGTGCGAGAGTGAAGCAGGACTCACAGGCTTTCTCTATGAGTGTGAGGGCAAGCAGGACTCACAGGCTTTCTCTATGAGTGTGAGAGGGAAGCAGGACTCACAGGCTTTCTCTATGAGTGTGAGAGTGAAGCAGGACTCACAGGCTTTCTCTATGAGTGTGAGAGGGAAGCAGGACTCACAGGCTTTCTCTATGAGTGTGAGAGTGAAGCAGGACACACAGGCTTTCTCTATGAGTGTGAGAGGGAAGCAGGACTCACAGGCTTTCTCTATGAGTGTGAGAGTGAAGCAGGACACACAGGCTTTCTCTATGAGTGTGAGAGGAGCAGGACTCACAGGTTTTCTCTATGAGTGTGAGAGGGAAGCAGGACTCACAGGCTTTCTCTATGAGTGTGAGAGTGAAGCAGGACACACAGGCTTTCTCTATGAGTGTGAGGGAGAAGCAGGACACACAGGCTTTCTCTATGAGTGGGTGGAGGAAGCAGGACTCACAGACTTTCTCTATGAGTGTGAGAGTGAAGCAGGACTCACAGGCTTTCTCTATGAGTGTGAGAGGGAAGCAGGACTCACAGGCTTTCTCTATGAGTGTGAGAGTGAAGCAGGACACACAGGCTTTCTCTATGAGTGTGAGAGTGAAGCAGGACTCACAGGCTTTCTCTATGAGTGTGAGAGTGAAGCAGGACTCACAGGCTTTCTCTATGAGTGTGAGAGGGAAGCAGGACTCACAGGCTTTCTCTATGAGTGTGAGAGGGAAGCACGACTCACAGGCTTTCTCTATGAGTGTGAGAGGGAAGCAGGACTCACAGGTTTTCTCTATGAGTATGAGAGTGAAGCAGGACTCACAGGCTTTCTCTATGAGTGTGAGAGGAGCAGGACTCACAGGTTTTCTCTATGAGTGTGAGAGGGAAGCAGGACTCACAGGCTTTCTCTATGAGTGTGAGAGTGAAGCAGGACACACAGGCTTTCTCTATGAGTGTGAGAGGGAAGCAGGACTCACAGGCTTTCTCTATGAGTGTGAGAGTGAAGCAGGACTCACAGGTTTTCTCTATGAGTATGAGAGTGAAGCAGGACTCACAGGCTTTCTCTATGAGTGTGAGAGGAGCAGGACTCACAGGTTTTCTCTATGAGTGTGAGAGGGAAGCAGGACTCACAGGCTTTCTCTATGAGTGTGAGAGTGAAGCAGGACACACAGGCTTTCTCTATGAGTGTGAGGGAGAAGCAGGACACACAGGCTTTCTCTATGAGTGAGTGGAGGAAGCAGGACTCACAGACTTTCTCTATGAGTGTGAGAGTGAAGCAGGACTCACAGGCTTTCTCTATGAGTGTGAGAGGGAAGCAGGACTCACAGGTTTTCTCTATGAGTGTGAGAGTGAAGCAGGACACACAGGCTTTCTCTATGAGTGTGAGAGTGAAGCAGGACTCACAGGCTTTCTCTATGAGTGTGAGAGTGAAGCAGGACTCACAGGCTTTCTCTATGAGTGTGAGAGGGAAGCAGGACTCACAGGCTTTCTCTATGAGTGTGAGAGTGAAGCAGGACACACAGGCTTTCTCTATGAGTGTGAGAGTGAAGCAGGACTCACAGGCTTTCTCTATGAGTGTGAGAGTGAAGCAGGACACACAGGCTTTCTCTATGAGTGTGAGAGTGAAGCAGGACTCACAGGCTTTCTCTATGAGTGTGAGAGTGAAGCAGGACTCACAGGCTTTCTCTATGAGTGTGAGAGGGAAGCAGGACTCACAGGCTTTCTCTATGAGTGTGAGAGGGAAGCAGGACTCACAGGCTTTATGGGGTCTCATAGTCTTTCTGAGACTCTTGTCTGCAGATGAACAACCTTGTACATGTAATACTGAAGACGCTCGGTCCCCGAGCTCCGTCTATTGTCCTCCTCATGCTGCCACTTCACGTATAACTTTATAAGACTAAGCCCCATTTCTGCCTCCATACATCCTTTGTAGATTTTCTCCTTTCATGGATACAATATACAATAATCACCCGGCTCTGCAGTTGGAGGAGTGATTAAGGCTCTGCATGGAGATGGGCGATGTGTTTGCCTCCTGCGGTGACAATCACCTTTTCTGAGTCGATGAGATGTTGCCGGATAACAATCGCTCACTCTGAGAGTGTGGAGTAATTATAGAGGACAGAACTGAAAGCCATTACCACCCGCGTCCTGCTGGTCGGGGTGATTCTAAAAGTTCAGGTATCTGCAGCTAAATGAACATTCCCAGAAGTAAATTAGTCCAGACATGGATAACCCATCATAACATTAAGTGGGCATTCTACTCTACATGATGAGGAATACGACTCGGAGTAATAAAGGAGGCGCCCGCGGTGCCCTGAATATGAAGCAAGTGTTACATTTCCTCTTATCGGCCATAATTGCTCCTGTGGGGGCTGCTCTTTTGGTCAATGGGTCTTCAGGGTTAAGCCCCCGTCACACGTAGCGAGATCGCTGTTTCATCACAGGTTTTCTGACGCAAAAGCGACCTCGCTATGATTGACACGTAGCAGCGACCAGGCCTCCGCTGTGACATTGCCAATCATCTTTGATCATCGGTTCCCGCTGGCCAGCATGCATCGGTATGTTTGATGCCTTAACAATGACCTCATTGCCGACTCAGAACTCAGCCACGTAGATCGGAGTCATCAGACTAGCTGCTGTGTGACAGGGTCCCAAAGACCGCCAAGGTCTTTATACGGGTCACCGTGTCGTTGCTGTGTTGTTGAGTAGATCTGACAGTTTGACATCTCACCAGCGACCACGTAGCGACGTTCCAACGACCCTTACCAGGTCGTATCGTTGTCGGGATCGCTGGAACGTCGCCAATATTATACAGACACTAGAATAGGCTGTGATGTATACTGTAGCAGAGTTTTGAAGACCTTATTGTGAACAATCATCAAAGGGAAAAACACACTTTTCCTACCAAGTAACATTAAAATTAAGTACTGTCAGGTCACCAAGTGTAAAAATAATGGAGCTAATGTTATGTTACCCCAGGCCAAACTACTAATTTAACTCAGACCCCTAAAGTATCAGACCACACCCAATAGTAGCAGACTTCCGACCGGATCAAAACATTAATAGATCCCAAGCTAGTCTTAAAAATAATTAGACCACAGACCAGACCCCTAAATTACGAAACTTAACCTTAAATGATAAGACCCTAAAATTATCAAACCTTAGATTGAACCCCTAAATAATAAGACTCAGGAACAGATCACTAAGCATGAGACTCCAGACCACTGCTCAAACCAGGGACAGAAACCTTAAGACCTCAGAACCCTAAACTATTAGGCATCAGATCAAACGAAATAATTTTTGGACCCCAGACTAGACCCAACATTTGTTATGCCACAGAGCCCTAAATTGTCAGATACCCCAGACCAGAGCCCTAAATTGTCAGATACCCCAGACCAGAGTCCTAAATTGTCAGATACCCCAGACCAGAGTCCTAAATTGTCAGATACCCCAGACCAGAGTCCTAAATTATCAGACCACTGACCACTTCCAAAAATATCACACATCAGACCAGACCAAAGTTTTATTAGATCCCAAGCTAGACTTAAAAATAATTAGCCCACACACCAAACCCCTAAACTGTTAAAGTTTAGAATGAACCCCTATTTTATAACACCCTGACCCGTCCCTTAAAGTATTAATCTCTAAAATACCAAACCCCACACCAGAGACAAAAATATTTAGACCCCCTCGACCCTAAATTATTAGGCACCAGACCAAACTCAATAATTTTTGGACCCTAGCAGGGTGTGGCTGCTGTATGTGTGTACAGCGGCCTAGATCCATCACAATACAAAACCAGCTAGCAACCTTAGTCTGAACAGGAACCAGTTGGATCGGGTGTGTTTATTCGGAGATAGGCTTCCTTTGTGAGTTACTATGAGTGCATACCAATTGTGGCGTGATGAGTACTGGTCAGCGCCGGAAGATCCAAAGAACAAATTTTATTATATATTTTGGATATTTGTCACGAATCTGATTCCTTACATAAACCCATTGTGGGTCGATGCAGGTCTTCAGTACCCGGTATATAGACGACTATCTCAGATCCGCAGCACATTAGCGGTGAATGTGAAGAGTCTGAAGTCGGGGCATTAATTAGCGCGCTGTTAATCCCATTGTCTTAAGTGAATGAAGCGTCCTCCGTCTGATGTGTCTTGTAATTTCTTCAATAAACATTATTGTTTAAAGCCATAAATGAAGCTCATTAGAGCAGCACGGCCCCATCTCTTCTCTCCGTATGGAGTGACATTTCACTTATTAGGGAGCCCGACTTCATTAGGAAGACTTATTATTGCGGTGGTATTTATATCATTTAGCTTGATTAAATTCAGCTCTGTGAATCCCCACATACAGTAGATTTGTGTCATTATTTTTGGGAGTCCATGCTGGTTTAGTTAATACAGTTTTTATTAAGTCATGGTACATATTGTTATATGAGGAGTCTTTATCAGCATGGAACGTTTGTAAGGGTAATAAACCTCAGACGTTGCCCCCCCCATAGTATAAGGCTGCAGGGTGACTGTTATTGCTCTGCACATACAGTGTGGTGTAATCCAATGTGTAAAATGTAATATGGTGAAATTGCCGTCACTAGATGGCGCTATGACTCGCCCACTAGGGCTGTGGGGTACACGGTACCGGGCAGCAGTCCTGCTGGGGGAGTCACGGGGGTCGAGACCCGTCTCCGTGGCCCTGGGCGGTCAATAATAGGGGGGGTGAATAATTGGGAATTAACGTGAGGCCACCCGTGGTGTGCGGCTATGGGACCTCTGGGAATGATGGGAGTAGCAGCGGAGATGTTGAGACCTCCACGGGTAGAGCTGGTCCCCAGGGC
Organism: Allobates femoralis; assembly: GCA_033576535.1. Lineage (NCBI taxonomy): Eukaryota > Metazoa > Chordata > Amphibia > Anura > Aromobatidae > Allobates > Allobates femoralis. The sequence continues at coordinate 623,680,575 of JARQOC010000001.1, read as the reverse complement.
AACTGAGAAGTCTGTAAATAAACAGGGGTGCAGTGTTCCCAGTCACAGGCAGTCTCCTGCTGCCGGATCCCCAAATCAGTCTACCTCCTCTCAGGCGCAAGAAGCACAGTCGCAGACAGAATAGAGCCTTAACCGGGTTTATTTTTTTCCTCATAGAAGTTTACAACAGTTCAGCAGCGGCTCCGGTGTGGTCTAAGCAGCCGGGATGGTTCATCTGCGTCACCTCCTTTCGTGTCTCTTTCGGGCTTGTTCGGTCTGTCCGCACGCTAGCTACGATCCAGTGGTCATGGGCTTTCAGTGGGTGACCTATCGGGTCCCCTAACCCTACTACAACGGCCTTCTCTTCATTGCACAGGAGGTTGGGTCTTGGGACATAAAGACCTCGCACCACGCTGGTGTTTGTGGTTGGAGCATACAGCGTCCTGGCCACTTCAGCAGAGCCGGCACTCTGGTTCCGGCCCAGTCCCCAGTGTCCTCACTAATTCAAGCACACCTGGACTCCTTCTTTCTCTCACCAAGGGCTACAGCCATGGACCCGGGCAAGCGTCATAGTGGTACAGGCCACCGGGTCTGTCTCCTTGCAGTCCTGTCAGGTGGTGTTCTCGCTTCACTCCTCTACTTTCCTAGGCTGACTTGACTACTGAACTTGGTGTTGCTGTGTGTTGTTACCTCCCCTAACCGGGTCCTTCACTAACTTTCCACCCACCACCTGGCTCCTCCTGCTATCCTGTTGCTGAGCATAGAGTCCTTAGACTTTGGATCAGGAGTGTATTGGGTGTGAGTGGGGAGACCGACTTACCAATCCCGGCTGCTGCGCCATCTAGTGGCAACCGGTCCACAGCTACATGTTGCTACTGGAGTATTGAGGGCCGGCTATACGGGGTCTTTGGTAGTCGTGAGTGAGGCAGAGCCTCGGCAGTGGATCAACCCTGGATTTGCAGCACACGCCCAAGTGCAAGGGATTATTTTTGGGAAGATGTGGTACACGGTAAATTACAAAAAGACTCTTAGCAAATGTATTGGTCAGTAGGGTCCTGATACATGAGATGCACCTTGTTGCGGCGATCAGGCTCATTTGCATTGGCCAATAAGTGTCTCCCTGAATTCTTAGTGTTCCAGCGTGGTGCACGGTACTCACATATGAGCCCCAAGACTCTGCTGTCTCCTTCTCTTTGGCCACTTATAGGGTGTCTGGTGCAGATAACTTCCATTGCTTATCCTCAATAGCCATCGCACATAATTCAGAGGACACCAGACACTACTCTTTAACCATGACTTTACTCAATTCATCATATATCTCCACAGTATATGAGGCATAACATCTTCCATCAACTATATTCATGGCACAGTGTACATTTATATTGCTCGCTCTCACCAGCTGGACTATTCCTGCTTGATGTTGGGCCATTCCCAGTTCAGTCTCTCTGTAACTTCGGGCCCCATTGGCTCTCTTACCTGGTGACTCCTCATCTCACTTGCCTACACAGAAGTAGGAATTCAGGTTCTCTCCTAAAACCACCTCCGAGTCTTAAAGGAAATCTGAGAGGTCAAAAATCCATGTGTAACTGATATCATGTATTTCTTTTATTTATACTTCCCTCCTATCCTCAGTAAACTAAAAAGAAAAGAGATTCATTCCATCTGTCAATCACAGTGTGTGAACACTTACTTCTCTGCTGACCACTCCCCAGGGAATGAATATTCACGTAGTGACATCACTGCACTGCACACATGTTCAGTGGAAATCACTCACATGATCCGGACTAGTGCAGCCAATTACCTGCAGGGTATGAAGATGCTTATAGCAAGGGAACTACAAAGGATACAGTAATGATTTTTACATATTCTACCCAAGCACTATACAAGGGTACAAGTATCATACTGAAAAATGACCTGACAATAAGCTCCGGATACTCAGTAGTTTTCACATTGTGATTTTTGGGGTCCAGAAGCAGACACGGCCAGGCCCGACAAGCCAGTCTTTAACTACATGCTACCTGAATAAGGCTAGGGTCACACTTGCGTCGTGGATGCCTTTTTCCATACGTTTTTCACACTTGTATTTTGTGAAAAATGCATGCAAAAATGCATCCATAGGCCTCAATACAAAAAACGCATGCCCCTATGGCAAAAACGCATGGCTAAAGTGCCATGCGTTTTTTGGATGCGTTTTTGGCTCATCACCAAAAAATGCATCATGATGCATTTTTTGGTGCTTTTTCAAAAACGCATGCGTTTTTGTAACATGGGACCCTATGGGAAAGGCATGCCAAAACGCATGGCACTAAACGGTACCATGCGTTTTTGCTTGCGTTTTTTAAGGCTGCTCCAGACCTAACAGCAAAAACGCAGCCAAGTGTGACCCTAGCCTAAACCTGGCCTCATCCTGTTTTTCTAGCTGCCTAAATCCCCACCCCTAATGGGTGTACTTGCCACTTGCTGATTTATCCCTAGCTAACCCGAAAGATCGGGAAAACAGTAGCACAAACGTCATACACAATAACCTGTAACACGTTGCATGCTGCAATGATTGTCGCTCACTTACCTTCCTCTTAGTTGTGGGTGTTCATGACAGCATGGCTCTGTTTTGTCATAGCCTGATGCTGACACAGTTAATGGCATGTGGTCCTGAAGCAGCAGCCCATGAAACAGAATGAGCACCTAAAGGTTGTAGTAAGTAGAAGTGGTTTGGGGCTAAAGAAGAGTGGGATTAGTTCATGGAGAACCTGTTAAAGGTCTAAGGAACATTTAGGCTTTCAGAAACCAGTGTAGGCATCAGGAGTAGCAGTGGTGGGCAAGTCGAAGTTGAAGTTGGTCTACTGAAGAGTTGATACAAAGCAGGAGGTCAGGAGGTGGAAGATATGAGTTTGGGTTGCTGGTTGTGTTTGGAAAAGACTCTGGACCGAAGGTGGAAATACCCAGTGCTTTGGCCCTGGCTCTCATTGAAAGGGAGATTAAAAATGGAGAAAAGAAAAATAATAAAGAAATAAATAGTATGTAATGCCAGTTGGGTTGTTCAGCCTATAGGTGGTCGACATTGCAAGGGATTTCTGGGAGATAGGTGGAATGGCATGGAAGTTGTTAAACCCTTCCCAACTAGGGCTGGCTCCCAGGAGTGATGATGATGAAGGTAGTAGTACTGGATGCAGTGGAGAAAGGAGGCCCAAATAGTCAGTGTCATTGCTTTTACATTTTACAGCAGGTGTCCAAGCGGCTCTAGGGTATTCAGGCACCACCAGGTCTGGCTAGTCTGGGAAGAACCATAGTCCACTCTGCTGGGTGAGTATAGTGACCTGCTTGCTGACTTGTCCTTGTAGGTTTCTAACTGCTCTTGCTCCGTCCTGTACTCCCCTCTTGGTTGCTGTGGGCACCTCCAACCAGTCTGGTAGTGCGGGCCCTGTAAGTATCTGTGCCTTCTCTGGCCCTCTGCACTATTGCTGCCATGTAAGGTCCTATTTGAGTGGCTAGCGAGCTTAAAACACCCTACCTCCAGTTTCCTGCTGAGCCTAAGTAGCCTAGGGCCTGGTGCACTGCTATGCAGCTAGTCCTTCAGAGCAGCCTCCCGACTCAGCCATACAACGCAGCTAGCCCCTCCCTCCATCCAGAAACTGAGACACATGCCCAAATAAGACCTTTCAGTGCTCAGCTTCCTAGTTGAAGTTCAGGCTGTGTTGGATGCTTCAGATTTCAAGCAGAGGGAGTACCAATTCTTCCCAGACATGGCATTACAAATGATTGTGAAGAAATACCATTTGTGGCAGCCGGAACGCAGGGGCGCCATATACACACCACATGTCCAGTCACTTGCATGCTACAGATGTCCAGCAGAGAATTATGAGAAGCCCAAGGATATCGATATAAAAATGATCCAAGCACGCATAGAATAACATGGTGCCGTCTATGGACAACGCCGCGTCACCGTGCGACGTGCCATGACAGAAGGCAACCGCAGATGACGGGAGCGCCGTACCCTCCAGATTACACATTTATATGTAACATCAGTGTTGAGGAGGAGGTCAGCGCCGCACTAATTGCAATCAGATTGTGTGGCCCGAGTGTTACGTGATAGAAGCGCGATCACACTTTACACCGCGGCTAATTAGTCATTTGTTCCTGAGATTAGTGGTGTTGTGTGATGAGGACGCTCATTACCAACCGGAGTGAACAATATGTCTGAACCTTGGTCTGGCTGATGCTTAAGAGGACATTAAACTGAATGATTATGTAATTACATTTTTAGAGCGCTGCTCGTAACTCCTCCGCCTCTCCGAAGAGAACATAGGAAAACCAAGGTTCCATTTTCCATTTTCCATTTTTATGTATTATTAGAGACTGAGGATTTCACGTGTACAAGGAGGAAAGTTGTAATCACTCTTGGAGTTTGTCACTTGTGTGCCCCGGCACGTGGATCATGTCTGTGCGGTAGCATAGCGTTCCTATGAAATCTTGGAGATCCATGAAAATACAGAAAGGCATTTGTAAGACCAGACCCTGATGCTGGCAGAGACCAGGCTCACAATCTCCATTATAGGATGGAACTGGGGTCCGGGCTCTGTGGTGTTGGATGGGGATGGGGTCTGGGCTCTGTGGTGTTGGATGGGGCTGAGGTCCGGGCTCTGTGGTGTTGGATGGGGCTGAGGTCCGGGCTCTGTGGTGTTGGATGGGGATGAGGTCCAGGCTCTGTGGTGTTGGATGGGGCTGAGGTCTGGGCTCTGTGGTGTTGGATGGGGCTGAGGTCCGGGCTCTGTGGTGTTGGATGGAGCTGAGGTCCAGGCTCTGTGGTGTTGGATGGGGCTGAGGTCCGGTCTATGTAGAGTTGGACAGGGCTGGGGTCTTGGCTCTGTGGTCTTGGATTGGGCTGAGGTCTGGGTTCCACAATGTTGGATGGGGCTGAGGTTCAGACTCCATAGTATTGGATGGAGCTAAAGTCAGGGCTCTGTGGTGCTGGATGGGGTTGAGGTCTGGGCTCTATTGTGTTGGATGGGGCTGAGATCCAGTCTTTGTGGTGTTGAATGAGGCTGAGGTCCGGACTCTGTGATGTTGGATGGTGCTGAGTTCTGTGCTCTGTGGTGTTGAATGGGGCTGATGTCTGGGCTCTGTGGCACTGGATAGAGCTGGAGTCTGTGGGGTTGGATAGAGCTGGAGTCTTGGATCTGTGGGGATGGACGGAGATGGGATCCGGGCTCTGTATGACGCATGGGGCTGAGGTTGAGGCTCTGTGGTGTAGATGGGGCTGAGGTCTGGGCTCTGTGGCGTTAGATAGAGCTCGAGTCTGGGATCTGTGGGGTTGAACAGGGATGGGATCCGGGTTCTGTATGTTGGATGGGGCTGAGGTTGAGGATCTGTGGTGTTGGATGGGGCTGAGTTCCAGGCTCTGTGGTGTTGGATGGGGCTGAGGTCTGGGCTCTGTGGTGTTGGATGGGGCAGAGGTCTAGGCTCTGTGGTGTTGGATGGGGCTGAGGTCCGGGCTCTGTGGTGTTGGATGGGGCTGAGGTCCGGGCTCTGTGGAGTTGGATGGGGCTGAGGTCTGGGCTCTGTGGTGTTGGATGGGGCTGAGGTTTGGGCCCTGTGGCGTTGGATAGAGCTCCAGTCTGGGGTCTGTGGTGTTGGATGGGGCTGAGGTCTGGGCGCTGTGGCGTCGGATAGAGCTTCAGTCTGGGGTCTGTGGTGTTGGACGGGGATGGGATCCGGGTTCTGTGTGTTAGATGGGGCTGAGTCCGACCAGCCTGACACTGGTTGTGTGCACTGCACTTAATTAAAATGTTTTCTATGCAGTAGCTTGGACTTTTTGGACTTCATTGCTAGTATTGCTGCCTGTGTGGAGGTCTGTACCAGGTGAGCACGAACTGTTTGGGTGGTGCACGCAATATATCCTGATACATCCTCCAGAGTCCAGTGGTTACGGCTTTACACTGTTCCATCCGACGCTCAGCACCGGAGGTGAGTATAGACGTTATTACTTTACTGGGGAAAGCATTGTGATTGAGAAGGGGTTGTTCTTCAGTTGTGGTGGACAATTCCTTTAAAACTTGGGGCACAGTCAGTGGCGTA
>JARQOC010000001.1:623595440-623674424 GCA_033576535.1 Allobates femoralis | reverse complement strand
ATCAGGGCCACCGTTACACAAAGGTTCCTTCACCGATGGCACTGTAATGACCCCTTCGCCTGAGTCCATGCTGAGGTTCACTGAACCGGTATTGGAGGAGTCAGTTGCTGCCCGGGGTCCACCTGAGGCAGAGGACGAGCACTCACCTGTATCCAGCTCCTACATCCCTATTGCCGTGCCTTAATACCAGGGTGACTCAGAGGATCGGGACATATCAAAGATGGGGATGCGGTTCCTATTGGTATTATCCTTCTTTGGGGACTCTCCTCTAGAGCCCACACTGCAGACCCTTTTTGTTGACTAGGCCCCGCCCCTGAGGAGTATCACTAATTACTAATAACAACTTTCATAACTCAAGAGAGTCCGGGGAGCAGTCTTAACCACTAAGTAGCCACTTACACATAATGAAACATACAAATCTTAGGCATAAACATAAAAACACTGAACCCTCTGGGGTGGGGGTGACAAAACCCTACACACCCTTACAGGGCCTTCTATTGTGGCTTCTGCCAATTTGATGGAGCAAGTGTGAACAGAGGCTAAAACCCATAGTGGAATGATCAATGAGGACAGAGAAAGGCTTCGTAGGTGGCAATAACAGATCATGGCAGCTGCCATAAGACGCAGTATTAATGAGCACTGACCATTATGGGCATGTACATACACCTTTACTTTATTATTGGGTCTAACTCCTATTTTAAATGCCCCTCGGAAAGAACAAGAAGAAAAAAGAGGGGATCTGACATACAATGGGGTGCAGAAGGCAAGAAGGTTAGGAAAGGAGCAGAAGACTCTGGACACAGTAATGGCCGTTACTATCATACCGCTTCAATATCGGGGGCATTGACACCACGTTTACACTAGGTGGTTCCGGTATGACTCAACGTCAATAAGGAAAATTTGAGGATTGCATCAGCCCCGTCTTTCGTACTAGACGGCGTCATCTTGAGGACAATTGAATTAGCGAACAATGAGAAATGATTATCTTCCTCCAATTCTGTGGGACACAATGCCCTAAAATAGGAGCTGAGGGATATAAAAAGGGACCTGTTCCTGTCACCTGCGATTCTACAGGACCTCAGTCTAGGGTACATGGTTCTAGCTGGTGGGTTACAGAATTGCTCTTCTAATGCCCAACTTTGAGGCCATAAATTCTTTGGGGAACCCAGGGTGGGACAATTCGGTCACTTGGCCTCATACCTCACCATGCTTGGTTAGCTTCCTAAGCTTGCCGCTACCTGCCCTCTCAGTGAGCTCCTGCCAATAGCAGGGTGCGGCTAGCTGGGGTATTTGTCTCTTGATGCTCTGAGGTCTCTGAGGTCTTAATCCGTGTTGACCCAACGGAAGGGTGAGACTCTGTAACATGCACCATCTCCGTTCCTTGATAGGAATATGCTATATGCTGTTTACTGTTGGTGACCCTATAAAGTCTTACCGGAGCGTCCTCTCACCCTGTGTTATCTGTGGTCTTCTGCCCATGGGAAATGAGTACGGGTGTTCAGTGGGATGGGCAATGGCCCCGGGTGGCCAGCGAATGGGAGCACCATTTTTAATGCACTATTCTCCAGACATTTAACAGTTATACATTTTAATAAATACACATAATGATGTTATTTTGCTTCTTTCCCTCCCAAACAGGATACTGCAGCGCTGCTTCAATGCAAAGCTCATACACCTTTAAAAGCTGCTTTCATCTGCTGCTCAGCAAAGACCTGCGCACTGTAATCCTAAACTCACAGGACTTTGCTCTGTCTGAACCTCTTTGCTCCTCATCCACCAAAGAACAGAGGAATTCCCGTATTTTAATTTTTGGAATATAAAGTACGGATCTTTCTTTGGAACTGTGGCGCCCCGCAACGAGTGCGTCACAAGGGAGTATTGCAGCCGCAATATTCTCTGACACAGCAGTGATATAGTTAACTTTGAGATCCAACCCAACATGCATCACCTAGAACAGAAGGCCAATCCTAGGTCCTGGTGGGCGGAGTGTTAGGGAAGTGTAGTAGAACACACAATAGTCTAGACCAGAATAGAACAGAATAGCCTGGAATCTAGAGCAGAGCCTAGAACACAGAGCTTGGAGAGGAGCGGGGGCTCCGCACTCTGTGGGCCGTCACCGGTCGGGTGTCAGCACCTGAGGCCTTAACTACCGGGATTGGGCGTTATCTACACGGGTTCCCAAAAGACTCCCGTGCCCACAACTCACAGCCGGTTCACTGGTACCGAAGCTGGCAGCAGTTCACCTCTGCTACGCGAACCAGAAGAGTGGAGGATCAGCTTTACAGGAGCACCCCACCACCAGCCAACTTCCAGTCGTCTAACCAGCGGTGTACCCACTGAGGGATCCAAGGCTCCCCAAAACATCCAGAACGTACATCATGGATAGGGCATTGAAGCAGCCTCCCCGTACCCGACCTGGTATTCCTGGGCGACACTGGCAACAAATTAGGTACAATGGAGGAACACTGCGAATCTCTGAGGAACACTATCACTGCTGAGTCCACCCGGTCTCATGTACTGCCTACTGGTTACAGTAAAGACCCGTTATAGAGACTTTCTGTGTCTGTGATTCCTTATGAACTGTCCGTCCGCACTAAAAGGTAACCGCAGCTGCCGCACAACATCTTGAGCAGCTCCAGCCTCCGGGGATCACCGCTCAGCCTGTGGGGAGCGTAACATCTTGCTGCTGTCCATCCCTCGGAGGTTCCGCAGCGTCGGTAGTCCTTACCGAATCTACTCATAGGTGGCGTCACGAATAAATTAAAACCCCTTTAATCTGTTCCACCAAGACATCTTCACTTTTGATCTGCACTACACCGGGCCCCACTACCGGCAGGCGCGGTCCACCCGTGACAAGGAGGAAGGAAGCATCGCCTGTCTAAACCGGAGTCCCGGCCACGGTGAGTCAGAAAATGGCGTCACGAACAGGATACGAGCAGGCCCGTTACCCAACGGGTATAATGTGCTTAAACTGGACTTTATTGTCTACAATTTGGACTTTGTTCGTCCCTAAAAGAACTTTCCCGCCTTTTCACCAATGGGCCAAGATGGCGCCCAAGATGGCGTTCCCGCCACAAGAAGCCGCCACGTGTAAGCCCAGGAGTGAGTCAACCCCCCCCTCATCGTGGGAGGGCTAAAGACAAAAGGCGCCAAACTCTTTGTCCGCCCTGATTGCTCGAATCAACCATGGGGGCGGACCCCAAAGACTTTTCCCACGATTGGACTACAAAAGCCCAGAGGAAATGGGAGTGTCGGACAGACTTCTTCACCAGCTCTACCAGAACGCTTACCGGTTCAACGGGTGTGGTTTCCCTCCAAGGAAGAAAATGGCCAGCATGAGACTCCAAGACCTAATGGGGGAGGTCGAGGCGGAGGCCAGAGCAGCCATTAGCCAACCGGGTCCGGATCCTGCCCTTACCATAGACGGCAGCCCCGACTTCTGGCTCGAGGCTCTACAAGACCTCCGGGTGCGGTTACTAGAGACTGTGGAATGGACGATTCGCAGCTGTAGCGCGACCCTAGGCAGACGACTACACCATGCGATGCAGCAGAGCCGACCGGGTACAGCTTCTCCAAGCCCAGACGACGTCACCAGCTTCTCAACTGCCTCACCGTCGCAACCACCTGTCCTGCTTCGTCACCGGAGCCCATAGACTGTATCATTCCGGTGAGGACCACAGCTCGACCCGTACCAGCGGTCGAACCCGCAGCTGACCTCGTTCTTGAGCCGGAGCTCATAACACGCTCCACAGAAGAACTTGATCTATACCAGGTTCCCACTGAGGAACCCGCGACATGTTTCACCACTACAGAGACTGTCGCCTGTTTTATCCCCGTACCGGAGGCTTCCCCTGCTATTGACGAGGCCTACCTGGTAACCGGGATTGAAACACCTCTACCTGCGGAAACAGATGAAGAGGCAGGCAGGCTGGAAGCCCTGCAGGACGTCCCTACGGAAGGATCCGCAGCACCACCGCCCCGTTGTACAACGGAACTAGCTCCAACATCTCCAACCATCGAGCAGCCTGATGTGGTCATCGAGGAAGAGGTCGGAGAGGATGACGACGAGACCCACAGCACCGCTGAGGATTTCGACACCGGGTTCGCTTGGGGAGACAACAAGGAACTTCCAACCGGGCATACAGCTCGGGTACACTGGTCGGGTGCAATGCCGACACCTTCCCCTGTGCCGTTCCACCGGGTTCCGATACAGACAGCCCGCCAAGTTCAAGCTTCCTGCCAAACCACCAACTCCACTACTCATCTCTACACCCCGAGCCGTAACGACGGAGATGTACGCCAGCGACGACGAGAGGAGTGGCAAGCCCGTGAACGCGCCAACATGCAGGCCCGTGCCGAGGCTCGCCGCCAGCCGCCGCTGCCTGATGAACTCCGCCGTGAAGGTAGAATTTCCACCTTTAATTTATATACCGGGTGGGGGTTCGCTTGGGAGGTGGGTTTGAATGAGGAGGTGTTTGTGGGGCGCCGGGACGTTGAGTCAAACTTGCCAAGAGGACATCCCGATCGCGACCTATACCGGGGCGATGTAATCACCTATGAGCGCTACGCTTGTGCAGATGGGTGGTTCGCTATCCGGGTGCGCCATCGTTCTCCGTGCCAGTGATTCAAAAGACTTGGACTCATTCAATAACTCTGCTTTCTGTTTGATCACTGACTGTGAGATCTCGCGGCTACAGCCTGGACTCTAGTTAAAGGACAGCCGACCGCACGCCGGGTCCGCACAAAGTGATTACCTGTTTCTTTGCTTATGTCACCAAAGCATACCTTTACCTATTTTTCATTTTAATAAAAGTGTGTCATATATGTCATAAAAATACAAAAACCTCTGTAATGTGAGTAGTGTGACGCTTGGGGACAAGCTTATTCAACCAAGGGGGAGTGTGGCGCCCCGCAACGAGTGCGTCACAAGGGAGTATTGCAGCCGCAATATTCTCTGACACAGCAGTGATACAGTTAACTTTGAGATCCAACCCAACATGCATCACCTAGAACAGAGGACCAATCCTAGGTCCTGGGGGGTGGAGTGTTAGGGAAGTGTAGTAGAACACACAATAGTCTAGACCAGAACAGAATAGCCTGGAATCTAGAGCAGAGCCTAGAACACAGAGCTTGGAGAGGAGCGGGGGCTCCGCACTCCGTGCGGGCCCCTGGGCCGTCACCGGTCGGGTGTCAGCACCTGAGGCCTTAACTACCGGGATTGGGCATTATCTACACGGGTTCCCAAAAGACTCCCGTGCCCACAACTCACAGCCGGTTCACTGGTACCGAAGCTGGCAGCAGTTCACCTCTGCTACGCGAACCAGAAGAGTGGAGGATCAGCTTCACAGGAGCACCCCACCACCAGCCAACTTCCAGTCGTCTAACCAGCGGTGTACCCACTGAGGGATCCAAGGCTCCCCAAAGTATCCAGGACGTACATCATGGATAGGGCATTGAAGCAGCCTCCCCGTACCCGACCTGGTATTCCTGGGCGACATTGGAGAACAAATTAGGTAGAATGGAGGAACACTGCGGATCTCTGAGGGACACTATCACTGCTGAGTCCACCTGGTCTACTACTCAACCACTGTATGCCATGTACTGCCTGCTGGTTACAGTAAAGACCCGTTGCAGAGACTTTCTGTGTCCGTGCTTCCTTATGAACTGTCCGTGCGCACTACAAGGTAACCGCAGCTGCCGCACAACATCTTGAGCAGCTCCAGCCTCCGGGGATCACCGCTCAGCCTGTGGGGAGCGTTCCATCTTGCTGCTGTCCATCCCCGGAGATTCCACAGCGTCGGTAGCCCTTACCGAATCTACTCATAGGTGGCGTCACGAATAAATTAAAACCCCTTTAATCTGTTCCACCAAGACGTCTTCACTTTTGATCTGCACTACACCGGGCCCCACTACCGGCAGGCGCGGTCCACCCGTGACAAGGAGGAAGGAAGCATCGCCTGTCTAAACCGGAGTCCCGGCCACGGTGAGTCAGAACCTCTGACGCAGATTCTGTCACATTAGTGCTGTCAAAACCAGGGCTGTGGAGTCGGAGTCATGGAGTCGGAGTCGGTGCAGATTTTGGGTGAAGTCGGAGTTGGATTTAGGCAAATTGAGGAGTCAAATTTGGGGTTAGAGTCGGATGTTTGGCTTAGGCCGGCTTCACACCACGATTTTTAGGATCCGGGGCTGTCCGGTGTGAATCGGACAGTCCCGGATCCGATTTGGCCCCTATTATATCCCAATGGGGCTGGATGGCAGTGATTTGCCATCCGGTTTTGTGCTGTTCGGGAGGATCCTGCTCTTTTCTGTTTTTAGCCCCGGACACAAAATCGGAGCTTGAATCATTTATTGTGTCCGGGGCAAAAATCGGACAAAATAGGATCCTCCCAGATCCAGTTTGATCTAGTGCCCCCTAACATGTGAGTCTATGGGCGCCGGAATACATCAGATCCGACCGAAAATCGTTCCGGTTCCTGGACGCCGAGTGCTGAAATTCAATCCGCGCTCGCTCAGCACCTGGACAGCGCAGCTCAAAGAGCCGCCGGCTGAAATTTCAGCACTTGGACAGCGGCAGCCGCGCGCATTAATGATTTCGGCAGAAAACAGGATCTGCCCTCCGGTTCTGTCCTGTCCGGGGCTGTCAGGTTCTGTACGGTGCTTCCTGCAAAACACAGGATAGAACATGACAGCAAGAAATCGTGGTGTAAAGCCGGCCTTACTGACTCCCCAACAATGTTCGTGGAGTTGGCGCCCCTTTTGGGTGGAGTCAGAGTCGAATTCAAGGAAATTGAGGAGTTGGAGTCAGAGTTGTGGAGTCGGAGTCGGATTTAGGGAAATTGAGGAATTGGAGTTGGAGTCGGATGTCTGGCTTACTGACTTCACAGCCCTGGTTGGAGAGTTGGAGTCGTGGAGTCGGTGTCCATTTTGGGTAGAGTCGGAGTCGGATTTAGGGAAATTGAAGGGTTGGAGTCGGATGTCTGGCTTACTGACGTCACAGCCCTGGTCAAAACAATGGATCCCAACGAGGTCTCAGTCATGCTATTACTCTCAGCTTAGCACATTCAGCATTCCTTCCCTTCCAATCGACGTTTCACATCTCCGATGATGCGTAGAGTCGCGATGTCATGAATATTTATTCATATAGAACAATGCAAAGATTTGGGGGATTTTTTGCAGGTTTGGAATTCTATGTTCATTGTTGGAAACCTAAAAGAGCAGCTCGTAGTTGTGGTGATGGTAACGCGCGGTGTCATGTCACTGACTAATCGTGGTGCCGCTCCTGTCAGTCACCATTACGGTCACTTCCGCCTCTCATACGAGTGTATGGAAATGTGCTGACACTTTCACCAGCCTTATCTACATGGGAGCGGATGGGAAAGTCACAACTAATTACTCCGAATATTCCCAGCAGCCCCAGCCCATCCATAAAACATTCCGGAGCATTAATATTGGACGAGCCGACAATCAACATCTCTTCTATCTCTTCTCTTTTGCTCGTTAACCTCCAGATCAGCGGAACACAAGGGTTCATTTCTTTTTTATTATTATTTTTTTACCCCCCGGAGACGTAACGTGAAGCTCCTGGGCTCCATCACAGGAACTCATCCACCCAATGCCAAAGGCTTCTTTACAAGAACCAAACGCTACTTTCTTTAGCCCAAAAAATACAGGTCAGGTTTAGGTTGTAATCAGGAAAGTGTCCAATGTTTTCTGAGCAATTTTTGCCCCATTGTTATTGCTAACAGACTTCAACTTGATCTTGAGCCATGGTGACTTGGTGGACTCCACCAGAGTCTTCTCCAAACCTAGATAGGTCCACCAGGGTCTTCTCCAAACCTAGATAGGTCCACCAGGGTCTTCTCCAAACCTAGATAGGTCCACCAGGGTCTTCTCCAAGCCTAGATAGGTCCACCAGGGTCTCCTGTGAACCCAGATAGGTCCACCAGGGTCTCCTCCAAGCCTTGATAAGTCCACCAGGGTCTTCTCGAAACGTACGTAGGTCCACCAGGGTCTTCTCCAAGCCTAGATAGGTCCACTATAGTCTTCCATGCTGTTATCTTGATAGTATCAAGCCATCGGGTTGCTGGTCTCCCCTCTTCGCCTTCCTCCTTCTATTCTTCCCACCATGATGTCTTCTCCAGTGATCGCTCTCTTCGTATGATGTGTAGACAGTCCTATCTCGGTGATCCTTCCTTCCAGTGACATGTCTGGCTTGATTTGTTCCAGTATTGATGTGTTTGATCTTCTTTCATCCATGGTATTGATAACCTCCTTCTCCAGCTCCACATTATGAAGGTGTTAATTCTTCTTCAGTCTTGTTCCTTTATCGTCCAGGTGTCACTCCCATATGTTACTACAGAATAGACCAGACTATGTACGAGCCGTGTCTTCATCACCAGTGAAATGTTCCTACAGAATAGACCAGACTATGTACGAGCCGTGTCTTCATCACCAGTGAAATGTTACTACAGAATAGACCAGACTATGTACGAGCCGTGTCTTCATCACCAGTGAAATGTTACTACAGAATAGACCAGACTATGTACGAGCCGTGTCTTCATCACCAGTGAAATGTTACTACAGAATAGACCAGACTATGTACGAGCCGTGTCTTCATCACCAGTGAAATGTTCCTTGATGTAAAGACCTCATCCAGTGACTTCATTGATAACTTTCCCACAGCTATTCTCCTATCTATAATATAAAAGCCGAAGGCCACTTCCAGAAAACCCGAAGGTTACTTCCGTGATGGCCAAAAAATTCAATAATGTAGAGACGGCACTCACCCGAATCTTGAATGGTGTACCATTCAAGATTCGGGTGAGTGCCGTCTCTACATTATTGAATTTTGTGGATTGTTGTTGTGCTGGGAGATCGGCACCCCCGGTCTACCACCTGTTTGCTCCTGAGTGGATCCGCCCCGCAAGCCGTCGGCTTTGGTGCTCACTATTCCTCCTGCACTTGTGATTACTTCCGTGATGGCCTCCGGACCATGGTGGTGACGTCACCAGTGCGCAGGGACCGGCGGAGGAACGTTCCGGCCAGGTACGTTCCGCTTTCGGAAGTTCCGGCCAGGAACGTTCCCATCTGTCCCGGCGCCTCCTCTCTCCTCCGCTCCAGCCTCTGCCCGCGGCCGCAGGCTCTCCAGCCTCTGCCCGTGGCCGCAGGCTCTCCAGCCTCTGCCTGCGCCCGCAGGCTCTCCAGCCTCTGCCCGCGCCCGCTGGCTCCCCAGCCTCTGCCCGTGGCCGCAGGCTCTCCAGCCTCTGCCCGTGGCCGCAGGCTCTCCAGCCTCTGCCTGCGCCCGCAGGCTCTCCAGCCTCTGCCCCGCCCCGCTGGCTCCCCAGCCTCTGCCCGTGGCCGCAGGCTCTCCAGCCTCTGCCCGCGGCCGCAGGCTCTCCAGCCTCCGCCCGTGGCCGCAGGCTCTCCAGCCTCTGCCCGCGCCCGCTGGCTCCCCAGCCTCTGCCCGTGGCCGCAGGCTCTCCAGCCTCTGCCCGCGGCCGCAGGCTCTCCAGCCTCTGCCCGCGCCCGCAGGCTCTCCAGCCTCTGCCCGTCCTCTCCAGCCTCTGCCCATCCTCTCCAGCCTTTGCCCGTCCTCTCCAGCCTCTGCCTGTCCTCTCCCCTCCTCACCCCTCCAGCCTCCGCTCTCCTCACCCCTCCAGCCTCCGCTTTCCTCACCCCTCCAGCCTCCGCTTTCCTCACCCCTCCAGCCTCCACTTTCCTCACCCCTCCAGCCTCCGCTCTCCTCACCCCTCCAGCCTCCGCTTTCCTCACCCCTCCAGCCTCCGCTCTCCTCACCCCTCCAGCCTCCACTTTCCTCACCCCTCCATATGCAATGTACAGTATGTGTATATATGTGTGGATGTAGGCACTTCCATCACTTTGTCCGCACTTCCCTCAACTTTGTACACACACACACACACACTCCGCTATACTTACCACCGGCCCTGCGTCCGCTGCCTGGATCTTCAGTCGACATGTCACCGCCCCCGAACTACTGGATCCAATATAGCGTCCAAGATGTCTCGCCAAACTACCCGGACCACATATTGGATCCAGTCGTCTGGGGGCAGCGACATGTCGACCCAGGCGGCGGGGAAGACGCAGGGTCGGTGGTAAGTATAGCGGAGTGTATGTGTGTGCTGACCACTCTGCCCAAGGCGCTATGCTGACCACTCTGCCCACGGCGCTGTGCTGACCACTCTGCCCACGGCGCTGCGCTGACCACTCTGCCCACGGCGCTGCGCTGACCCCTCTGCCCATGGCGCTGCGCTGATCACTCTGCCCACGGCGCTGCGCTGACCAATCTCACTGCACTCACTGCTAACCACTGAGCCACCGCACTCACTGCTAACCACTGAGCCATCGCACTCACTGCTAACCACTGAGCCACCGTGCAGTGCTAACCACTGAGCCACCGCGCAGTGCTAACTACTGAGCCACCGTACAGTGCTAACCACTGAGCCACCATATACAGTGCTAACCACTGAGCCACCATATACAGTGCTAACCACTGAGCCACCATATACAGTGCTAACCACTGAGCCACCATATACAGTGCTAACCACTGAGCCACCATATACAGTGCTAACCACTGAGCCACCATATACAGTGCTAACCACTGAGCCACCATATACAGTGCTAACCACTGAGCCACCATACAGTGCTAACCACTGAGCCACCGTATAC
Organism: Allobates femoralis; assembly: GCA_033576535.1. Taxonomy (NCBI): domain Eukaryota; kingdom Metazoa; phylum Chordata; class Amphibia; order Anura; family Aromobatidae; genus Allobates; species Allobates femoralis. Next base: position 623,663,738 of record JARQOC010000001.1, on the reverse strand, counting down.
AGTGCTAACCACTGAGCCACCATATACAGTGCTAACCACTGAGCCACCATATACAGTGCTAACCACTGAGTCACCATATACAGTGCTAACCACTGAGCCACCATATACAGTGCTAACCACTGAGCCACCATATACAGTGCTAACCACTGAGCCACCATGTACAGTGCTAACCACTGAGCCACCATATACAGTGCTAACTACTGAGCCACCGTATACAGTGCTAACCACTGAGCCACCATATACAGTGCTAACCACTAAGCCACCATATACAGTGCTAACCACTGAGCCACCGTATACAGTGCTAACCACTGAGCCACCGTATACAGTGCTAACCACTGAGCCACCATACAGTGCTAACCACTGAGCCACCATATACAGTGCTAACTACTGAGCCACCGTATACAGTGCTAACCACTGAGCCACCATACAGTGCTAACCACTGAGCCACCATATACAGTGCTAACCACTGATCACCATATACAGTGCTAACCACTGAGCCACCATACAGTGCTAACCACTGAGCCACCGTATACAGTGCTAACCACTGAGCCACCATATACAGTGCTAACCACTAAGCCACCGTATACAGTGCTAACCACTGTGCCACCGTATACAGTGCTAACCACTGAGCCACCATATACAGTGCTAACCACTGAGCCACCATATACAGTGCTAACCACTAAGCCACCATATACAGTGCTAACCACTGAGCCACCATATACAGTGCTAACCACTAAGCCACCATATACAGTGCTAACCACTGAGCCACCATATACAGTGCTAACCACTGAGCCACCGTATACAGTGCTAACCACTGAGCCAGCATATACAGTGCTACCCACTGAGCCACCATATACAGTGCTAACCACTGAGCCACCATATACAATGCTAACCACTGAGCCACCGTATACAGTGCTAACCACTGAGCCACCGTATACAGTGCTAACCACTGAGCCACCATATACAGTGCTAACCACTAAGCCACCATATACAGTGCTAACCACTGAGTCACCGTATACAGTGCTAACCACTGAGCCACCATATACAATGCTAACCACTGAGCCACCGTATACAGTGCTAACCACTGAGCCACCATATACAGTGCTAACCACTGAGCCACCGTATACAGTGCTAACCACTGAGCCACCATATACAGTGCTAACCACTGAGCCACTGTATACACTGCTACCCACTGAGCCACCATATACAGTGCTAACCACTGAGCCACCATATACAATGCTAACCACTGAGCCACCGTATACAGTGCTAACCACTGAGCCACCATATACAGTGCTAACCACTGAGCCACCGTATACAGTGCTAACCACTGAGCCACCATATACAGTGCTAACCACTGAGCCACCGTATACAGTGCTAACCACTGAGCCACCATATACAGTGCTAACCACTGAGCCACCATATACAGTGCTAACCACTGAGCCACCATATACCGTGCTAACCACTGAGCCACTGTACAGCACTAACCACTGAGCCACTGTATACTGTGCTACCCACTGAGCCACCTCTATACACACAATTAATTTCACCGCACTCCCCTAACTATTACTAAATAAACTATATATGGATTCTAGACTACCTGATTCTTTAGAATCGGGCCACCATCTAGTCTATTATATAATTGTCTAAGGGTTTTTTGAGTGTGTTTGTCGCCGAAATCGCACGCCAGACAGAGGCAGCTCATTGGTGCCCGCTAAAGGCGGGTGCCAATGAGCGCAGACTATGCAAATAGGCGCGAGAATTCAAAGTTTGAATTTCGCGCCTATTTGCAGCCCGGCGCGCTGCTGTCGCCGGGATACACGGTGGCTGCAGCGGCGGATCTCCTCACAGCCCCCCCACTCCTCCTGCCCCCGCTCCCCACGGCACCCCCGCCCCTTCTGCTCCCCTCCGCTCCTCACAGCACCCCTCCCTCTGCCCCATCATTCCTCGCTGCCCCTCCGCTCCTCCTGTTCCCCCTGTTCCTCATGCCCCCGCTCCTCCTGTTCCCCCGTTCCTCACAGCCCCCCCGCTCCTCCTGCCCCCGCTCCCCGCGGACCCCCTGCTCCTCCTGCCCCCCTCCGCTCCTCGAAGCACCCCTCCCTCTGCCCCCCCATTCCTCATGCCCCCCCGCTCCTCTTGTTCCGCCGTTCCTCATGCCCCCCCCGTGGCCCCCCCGCTTCTCCTTTTCGCCCCGTTCCTCATGCCCCCCGTTCCTACACGTTAATAATAAAAATAAAAAAATCCTCAGGGAGGACACTCACCCGTCCGCGGGCTAGCTTCACGTCCGTCTTCCAGGTCCTAAAGGGCTTGAGGACCTGTCGTTGCCTGGGAAACTGATCAGCTGATCGGTTTCCCAGGCAACGACAGGTCCTGTCCTGGGATCTACAAGATGGAGGTGTAGCGAACCGGCGGACGGGTGAGTATCCTCACATCCTGCCCCCCCCTGCCGGCACCATCCTGCCCCCCCCTGCCGGCACCATCCTGCCCCCCCCGCTGGCACCATCCTGCCCCTCGCCGGCACTATCCTGCCCCCCCAGCCGGCACCATCCTGCCCCACCGGCTCCATCCTACCCCGCTCGCCACCATTCTGCCCTCCCTCCCCCCGCCACCATCCTGCCCCCCTGCCACCATCCTGCCTCACCAGCTCCATCCTGCCCCCCCCCCGCCACCATTCTGCCCCCCCGCCACCATCCTGCCCTGCCGGCTCCATCCTGCCCCGCTTGCTCCATCCTGCCCCCCTGCCGCCAGCTCCATCCTGCCCCGCCGGCTCCATCCTGCCCCGCTCGCTCCATCCTGCCCCACTCGCTCCATCCTGCCCCACTCGCTCCATCCTGCCCCACTCAACACCATCCTGTCCCGCTCGCTCCATCCTGCCCCGCTCACTCCATCTTGCCCCGCTCACTCCATCCTGCCCCGCTCGCCACCATCCTGCCCCCCCCTGCCACCATCCTACTCTTCCGGCTCCATCCTACCCCGCTCCCCCCACCCTGCCCCGCCGGCTCCATCCTGCCCCGCCGCCACCCATCCTGCCCCGCTCGCTCCATCCTGCCCCGCTCGCTCCATCCTGCCCTGCTTGCCACCATCCTGCCCCCCCAGCCACGGGGTGATTGCTCCTCGTCAGTGCAAAGTATGAGATCTGATTTGGCTGTATGAGGGGATATGATGAGGTCAAACGGATGGCTTCTTTGCTTCTCTTCCCCAATATTTCCTTGTAAGGTTATCTGAACGTAACATTTAGTGGTGAGAAAAATGGGAAGAAAAGGTCTTTAATTTACTTCCAGAAGGAGCTAATGGGTGACCAGGAAACCAATATGACCGTCAGTGACTGTGAGACAACAGATTCCTACCGCAGATATGGCAAGTGGCTGCACGCAGCTCCGGAGCATGATGAAGTCTTGTGAGTTCAGCTCTGAAGTATCACAAGTAATGTAATGTATTTACACGCTGGCTCTGCTGTGTATGTCAATGATACGTATGATAGTTTGTATTGGGGAATGAGGAACGCGGCTCGTCCCGGTGAGACAAATCTACAGCTCCTCCGCGATTCATCCTCCGCGAGCGTCTCCTCAGCAGATTCCCTCCTTCACACGTCACATCAGCCAGTAGAATAAATTCTCTAATGGATTTCTTCCATCAGCGTCCTGACATATCTGCTGCGGCGACGCTTCGCCTTCTTATATTTTACATGTTTAAAGTTCCGTTAAGTTTCCTAGAAAGCGGCGGCGGTAAATCTTCAGTGGAGAGGCAATAAATGACATTGTCTGTTACATTGTATCTCTGCTTTATTTCACGTTGCTACCTTGTATCTGCCGGTAGACTTGGTTTTCCCTTCTATTCCCGGGCGGATGACGCCACCTGTCACCGGCAGCCATTGGCGCCCGTTCTGCCTAACTCAATAAACCTTGTAAAGTTTAAAGGGAAACGTTGTAACTTCAGAGAATTGAGATCATCCGTCAAGAAGAATTGGATTGTTTCTTTCTCTCCTTTCCGGGGGCTCTTGGTCTTTCTTTAATGAGACGTTTCTCTCTCTCCAGTCCATTAAGAAGAATCAACTCCTCCATTCGATACTTTAAAGGATCCTCACCGGTCTCTGATGACTGGGGACGCCCCATTCCTTGGGGTTGTCGGAGACGTCTTGTTGAGGTGGTCCAAAGAGATGAGTTTTCTAATGGAAATCACTTCTTTCTTTGCAAAGTTTTTGAAGAAGTTTTAAAGAGTTTTTGAAACCTTTTTAGAAGAGTTTTTCTCGTTCTTTTGATGGATCAATGCCGGGTTCCAAGTGAGATCTATCAGAAGCTGCATCAAGGCAACGACGTTCTCTTTACCCAACGTGAAGACGCTCAGAAGACTGAACATCGGAACAACACAGCGCTTTTACAAAACCAATGACTTGGAAGAGTCTTACAAGCATTGCTAGAGGAATTGCTCAGGCGGTTTTGGGAGCAGATCTACTTAAAAAAAAGTTTGTGTGCACTTAGACTTGTAATGCTATGACTATGATCAAACAGATAGAAAAACATGAAGAGTTCATTGTAAATCCTATCAACTCTAAATGCATTCAATGAACAGCCAATGTGAGGGCTCATACTGTATATAGGGGGCTGTGTGGGGGCTCATACTGTATATAGCGGCTATGTGGGGGCTCATACTGTATATAGGGGGCTGTGTGGTGGCTCATACTGTATATAGAGGCTATGTGGGGGCTCATACTGTATATATGGGGCTATGTGAGGGCTCATACTGTATACAGACGAATATGTGGGGCCTCATGCTGTATATAGGGGGCTATGTGAGGGCTCATACCATATATAGGGGCTTTGAGGGGGCTCGTACTGTATGTATGGGCGATGTGAGGCCTCATACTGTATACAGGGAGCTATGTGAGGACTCAGCCTGTATATAAGGGGAAACATGAGGGCTCATAGTGTATACAGGGGACTATGTGAGGGATCATGCCATATATAAAGACTATGTGGGGTCTCATACTGTATTTAAGAGGCTATGTGAGGACTCATACTGTATACAGGGGGATATGTGGGGCCTCATGCTGTATATAGGGGGCTATGTGAGGGCTCATACCATATATAGAGGATTTGAGGGGGCTCATACTGTATATAGGGGCTTTGTGAGGGCTCATACTGTATACAGGAAGCTATGTGGGGCTCATGCTGTATATAGGGGGCTTTGTGGAAGCTCATACTGTATATAGAGGCTATGTGGGAGCTCATACTGTATATATGGGGATATTTGAGGGCTCATACTGTATACAGGGGGCTATGTGAGGGTTCAGCCTGTATATAAGGGGCTATATGAGGGCTCATAGTGTATACAGGGGGCTATGTGAGGGATCATGCCATATATAAGGGCTATGTGGGGTCTCATACTGTATTTAAGAGGCTATGTGAGGGCTCATACTGTATACAGGGGGATATGTGGAGCCTCATGCTGTATATAGGGGGCTATGTGAGGGCTCATACCATATATAGGGGCTTTGAGGGGGCTTATACTGTATATAGGGGCTATGTGAGGGTTCATACTCTATACAGGGAGCTATGTGTGGCTCATGCTGTATATAGGGGGCTTTGTGGAAGCTCATACTGTATATAGAGGCTATGTGGGAGCTCATACTGTATATATGGGGATATTTGAGGGCTCATACTGTATACAGGGGGCTATGTGAGGGTTCAGCCTGTATATAAGGGGCAATATGAGGGCTCATAGTGTATACAGGGGGCTATGTGAGGGATCATGCCATATATAAGGGCTATGTGGGGTCTCATACTGTATTTAAGAGGCTATGTGAGGACTCATACTGTATTTAAGAGGCTATGTGAGGGCTGCACTGTGTATAGGGTGCTGTGTTGTAGCTCATACTGTATAGAGGGAGGATATATGTGGCCACACACTGTACATAGGGGGATATGTGGGGGGCTTATACTGTACATAAGAGGCTATTTAGGGCGCAAACTGTATATAGGGCCTGTGTGGGGGCTCATACTATATATAGGGGTTATGTGGGGGCTCATACTGTACATAGAGGGTGTCAACATGCTTAATTCTACTTAATATTAAGGGATACAATTATTATAAAATAATAATTATAATTAATATTAAGCAGAATTAATTTCAGTCTATTGGTTCAGCCTCCACCACACCAATCATGGTCTCTCATGTGGCTCCTCAGGAAAATTAGTTACCCACCCCTTATTATGTATATCGCTATATTATGTATAGCATCTAATATTATATATTATATATTTTATTATTATATTATATATTACTAGCTGGGTGCCCGATGCACATGCATCGGGATTCTAGCAGAGCGAGTCTCTGACTCGCAATGGCCGCTTCGCGGCCAATGCTTCGCGCTGCTAAGGCGACTCGCCATGCCCGCTGCGCGGGCATAGCGAGTCGCCTTAGAACTGCTCGCAATGGCCGCTGCGCGGCCAATGCTTCGGGCGTATCCACATGACCACGCTGACTCGCAGCGTGAGCGGACTAAAAAGGGGCAAAAAACCCATTCGTGATTATATAATAGATTATATTATATATTATTATTATATCTTATATATAATTGCCGTAGCTCACTTCCGTCATATTCGGCGCCACTTCCGTCGTCGTGGACGTGGCTGCCAAACGGAAGTAGCGCTACGGCAAGTATATATAAAGCTCCTCCTGCCCGCGCTCCCCGCCTGTCACAACACTTCCCCCCGCTGCCCCATCACCCCCCTGCCTGTCACCATAGCCACCCCCCACTCTCGGGTCACCCCCCGCCTGTCAGCACAGACCCCCCCACTCTCCGGTCACCCCCCGACTCAGCACAGACCCCCCACTCTCGGGTCACCCCTCCGACTCTTACCGCAGCTCCATCCAGCCAGCCGCGATCTCTTTTCATGGGGCTTCAGGACCTCTGATGATGTCACGATGATGGGCGGAGTCACAGTTCACATGACCGTGACGTCATCAAAGGTCCTGTCCCGATCTAACCTCCTCTGCTTACTCATCCCCCTGCGCTGCACATTGACCCACGATCTGCTCCCTCACCCCCCGCTCTGCCCACTGACCCCCACTCTGCCCCTGACCCTGCTCTGCCCACTCACCCCCACACTGACCCCCCAACTCTGCCCACTCTGCCCCCTCACCCCCACTCTGCCCCCTCACCCCCACTCTGCCCCCTCACCCCCACTCTGCCCCTGACCCTGCTCTGACCACTCACCCCCACTCTGACCACTCACCCCCTACTCTGCCCCCTGACCCCCAACTCTTCCGCCTGACCCCCTCTCTGCCCCCTCACCCCCACTCTGCCCACTGACCCCCACTCTGCCCCTGACCCCCACTCTGACCACTCACCCCCTACTCTTCCCCCTCACCCCCACTCTGCCCCCTCACCCCCACTCTGCCCCTGACCCTGCTCTGCCCACTCACCCCCACACTGACCCCCCAACTCTGCCCACTCACCCCCCAACTCTGCCCCCTCACCCCCACTCTGCCCACTGACCCCCACTCTGCCCACTGACCCCCACTCTGACCACTCACCCCCCTACTCTTCCCCCTGACCCCCTCTCTGCCCCCTCACCCCCACTCTGACCACTGACCCCCACTCTGACCACTGACCCCCACTCTGACCACTGACCCCCCAACTCTTTCCCCTGACCCCCTCTCTGCCCCCTCACCCCCACTCTGCCCCCTCACCCCCACTCTGCCCCCTCACCCCCACTCTGCCCCTGACCCCCCAACTCTTTCCCCTGACCCCCACTCTGCCCACTGACCCCCACTCTGACCACTCACCCCCCTACTCTTCCCCCTGACCCCCTCTCTGCCCCCTCACCCCCACTCTACCCACTGACCCCCACTCTGCCCACTGACCCCCCAACTCTTCCCCCTGACCCCCCAACTCTTCCCCTGACCCACTCTCTGCCCTGACCCCCCCACTCTGCCCCTGACCCCCCCACTCTGCCCCCTGACCCCCCCACTCTGACCACTGACCCCCCCACTCTGACCACTGACCCCCACTCTGACCACTGACCCCCACTCTGCCCACTGACCCCCACTCTGCCCACTGACCCCCCAACTCTTCCCCCTGACCCCCTCTCTGCCCCCTCACCCACACTCTGCCCACTGACCCTGCTCTGCCCACTCACCCCACTCTCTGCCCACTCACCCCCTCTCTGCCCACTGACCATACTCTGCCCACTGACCATACTCTGCCCACTGACCCTGCTCGGCCCACTGACCCCTCACACTGCCCACTGACCCTGCTCTGCCCACTCACCCCCCAACTCTGCCCCCTCACCCCCACTCTGCCCACTGACCCCCACTCTGCCCACTGACCCCCACTCTGCCCACTGACCCCCACTCTGCCCCTGACCCTGCTCTGACCACTCATCCCCACTCTGACCACTCACCCCCCTACTCTGCACACTGACCCCCAACTCTTCCCCCTGACCCCCACTCTGCCCACTGACCATACTCTGCCCACTGACCCTGCTCGGCCCACTGACCCCTCACACTGCCCACTGACCCTGCTCTGCCCACTCACCCCTCACACTCACCCTGCTCGGCCCACTGACCCCTCACTCTGCCCAGTCACCCCCGCTCTGCCCGCTGACCCCTGCTCTGCTCACTCACTCTGCCCACTCACCCCTGCTCTGCCCACTAATTTTTCACACTAACCCCTGCTGTGCCTACTGACCCCTGCTCTGCCCAATCACTCTGCCCACTAACCCCTGCTCTGACCACTGACCCCCGCTCTCACCCTGCTCTGACCACTGACCCCCCAATCCTGCTCACTGACCCCCCACTCTGCCCACTCACCCCAGCTCTGCCCACAGACCCCAGCTCTGCCTACTCACCCTGCTCTGACTACTGATTATGCCCACTGACCCCTGCTCTGCCCAATGACTCTGCCCACTAACCCCTGCTCTGCCCACTCATCCCCCACTCTGCCCACTCATCCCCCACTCTGCCCACTCACCCCAAGCTCATCGGTTTCCCAGCCAACGACAGGTCCTGTCCTGGAAGCTACAAGACAGCTGGAGCGAGCCGCCGGAGGGTAAGTATCCTCACTGAGGTTTTTTTTTTTTTTTTATTATCACCATGAAGTTCCGGTGGGGAGGGGGGGGGGTGCTGGCCCAGAGGGAGGGGGACCGCACAGAGTGGAGGCCCAGAGGGACGGCGGCCGCGGGGAGCGGAGGGGGTCTGGAGGAGCGCCTCCATCCTGCCCCCCCCTGTATCCATCCTGCCCCCCCCGACACCATCCTGCCCCCCCCGACTCCATCCTGCACCCCCCCAACATCCTGCCCCGCCACCTCCATCCTCCCCCCCGCCACCATACCCTGCCGTCTCCATCCTGCCCCGCCTTTGCCATCCTGCCTTGCCTCGCTCGGTCCATCCTGCGCCACTCACCTCCATCCTGCCCCTCCGGCTCCATCCTGCCCCTCCGGCTCCATCCTGCCCCGCCTTCGCCATCCTGCCTCGCTCGGTCCATCCTGCGCCACTCACCTCCATCCTGCCCCTCCGCCTCCATCCTGCCGCGCCACCCACCATCCTGCCCCGCTCGCTCCATCCTGCCCCGCTCGCTCCATCCTGCCCCGCTCGCTCCATCCTGCCCCGCTCGCTCCATCCTCACCCCCGCTGTTCTTGCTCCCCTGGCTGGTGTTTAAGTCTATTATTTACAACTCTTAAAAATATTATATACAGATTCTAGACTCCCGATTCTTTAGAATCGGGCTCACAGCTAGTTATATATAATTACCTTAAGGCACTTCCGTTATATTCGGCGCTACTTCCGTCGTCGTGTCCGTGGCTGCCTCCCAAAGCCTAACTCGCAAAGCCTCACTTGCAATGGCACTCGCAATGGCTTTGCGAGTGTTCACTGAATACGCTCCACTGTCAGTCACAGCTTCACTTGCAATGTCCGGGAGATAGATACATCTTTCTCTCTCTCTCTCTTCCGCCCGCTCCTGCGGCCCACCCCGCGGCTGCTCCTGCACTCCTGCGGGCCCCCCGCCGCTGCTCCTGCCCCCCCACGGGTCGTCCTGCCCCCCAGCGGCTCCTGCGGGTCGTCCTGCCCCCCCCCCCCACGGCTCCTGCGGGCCCCCCTGCGGGTCGTCCTGCCCCCCCGCGGCTCCTGCGGGCCCCCCCGCGGGTCCTCCTGCCCCCCCGCGGCTCCTGCGGGCTCCCCCGCGGCCACCCCCCTGCTTGCTTCTAATAAAAAAAAACAAAAAACCTCATGGATACTCACCCGGCGCGCTCCATCTACGTCCTCTAGCTCCATGCCTTGAGGACCTGTGGTTGCCTGGGAAACCGATCAGCTGATTGCTTTCCCAGGCAACCACAGGTCCTGCAAGCTGGCTCACGGGTGTGTATGCTCTCATCCATCCTGCCCCTACCCTTGCCACCACCATCCTGCCCCTACCAGCCACCGGCTCCACCCTGCCCCCCCCTCTCCCCTCCATAGCCCCCCCCCCCAGCTCCATCCTGCCCCCCCCACCGGCTCCATCCTGCACCCCCCGCCCGCACCATCCTACCCCCCCACCGCCTCCATCCTGACCCCCCCACACCAGCTCCATCCTGCCCCCCCCGCCGCCTCCATCCTGCCCCCCCCACACCAACTCCATCCTGCCCCCCCCACCGGCTCCATCCTGTCCCCCCATGCCACCTCCATCCTGCCCCCCCACACACCAGCTCCATCCTGCCCCCCCCCGCCGGCTCCATCCTGCCCCCCATACCAGCTCCATCCTGCCCCCCCCCGCCAGCTCCATCCTGCCCCCCCCGCCCAGCTCCATCCTGCCCCCCCGCCGCCTCCATCCTGCCCCGCTCGCTCCATCCTGCCCCCCCGCCACCATCCTGCCCCGCCGCCTCCATCCTACCCCGCCGCCTCCATCCTGCCCCGCTCGCCCCATCCTGCCACCACTCCACCCCCCGTCACCATCCTGTCCCCCTAATCCCCCCTGCCAGTTAGCGGTCATGTGACCGATCAGCTGAACGGTTTCCCAGGCAACAACAGCTCCTAAACCCCTGTAGGACATAGAAGACGAAGGTGGAGCGAGCTGGCGGACAGGTGAGTATCCTCACTGAGGATTTTTTTTATTTTTTGAAGGGAGGAGCGGGGGGAGCAGAGTATGCCCATATACCATAGTGCTGCTATACATGTGCTATAAAATTCCACCATATACTATAGTAAAACTCTACATATACTCTTATATACTGTCATATACTATAGTGCTGCTCTACATGTACTGTAATGTATCACCATATACTATAGCGCTGCTATACATGTAATGTAATGTACCACCATATACCATAGCGCTTGCTATACATGTACTGTCATGTACCGCCATATACCATAGCGCTGCTATACATGTGCTATAAAATACCACCATATACTATAGTGCACCTGTACATATACTGTAATATATTGCCATATACTATAGTGCTGCTATACTGTACCGCCATATACCATAGTGCTGCTATATCTAATATATAAAACCCAAAGGCTCACTTCCGTCATTTTATTCAGCACTTCCGTCAGTTTGTCATCGCCAAAGTCACGTCACCACAGCGCTACACCCGTCCAGAGTGGACCAACATGCCGGCCCTAAGCGGAGTGCGACTCAGGAAGCCCCGCCACGCTTACCACGCCCCTACACTGCCTAAAACACACATCATGGGCGGGAGAACACCCCCGTGATGTGTGCAGCCTGGAGGAGCAGAGGTGTGCCTAATTCTCATGTCGCCGCTCCAGCCGCATCTCTCCTCACCCCCCCTGCCTCACCTCTCCTCACCCCTCCAGCGCCACCTCTCCTCACCCCTCCAGCCTCCCGCCACATCATACTCTGCTATCCACAGAGCCGCCTGTATACTCTGCTACCCACAGAGCCCCTGTAGACTCTGCTACCCACTGACCCGCCTCTATACACACAATTCATTTCACCGCGCTCCCGATGCAATTGCATCGGGCCCCTGACCACTGCACTCTGGCCCATCCACTCCACTCTGCCTCTGACCACTGCACTCTGCCCGTGACCACTGCACTCTGCCCGTGACCACTGCACTCTGCCCGTGACCACTGCACTCTGCCCCTGACCACTGCACTCTGCCCCTGACCACTGCACTCTGCCCTAAAGCAGACTATTAGCCACTGAGCCTCCGTATACTCTGCTAACCACTCAGCCGCTGTGTAGTCTGCTAACCACTGGGCCCCCGTATACCCTAATAACCATAGGCTAGAATACCCGATTCTTTAGAATCGGGCTGTCATCTAGTTGTACATAAGGGAACAAAAATGTGTGTGGCGTGCTATCACATGATCTATCAAAGTAATCATGAGACATTTCATAAGACTTATCGGTCACCTGGGGGGAGCACTCACTTTGGCTACTCCTAATCTTCTGCTGCCTTCAGCACCACGGACATAGGAACATGTGGCTCTTTGGAAGATTGTGGCCCCTGACCTCAGTCTGCTCTGACATATTTAATTCTACAATTCTCCGTTAACCATGGAAAAGCTTCCAGAATAAGGGGAGGCCTCCTGAGATCATGGATGAGTTGGTTCTCCCCTCCTGGACTGGCTCCTCCATACCAGGGCTGTGGAGGCGGTAAGTCAAACATACGACTCCAACTCCGCAATATCCCTGAATCCGACTCCACCAAAATAGACAGCAACTCCACGACTCCGACTCCACAATCATGACTATAAAGTCAGTAAACATCCGACTCTGACCCAATGATCATCTGACTCTTCAATTTCAGCCGTTAAACTGCTGAGATGCTGCTTCTAATTGTGACTGCATCAGTTAAGGGGTTTACAGGGGGCGGTAGCACAACTATAGGACACTGTCTACATGATATTACAGTGTAAAGCCCAAGTAAGGTCTCTAGTAGAGATGAGTGAACCAATGAGTCATGGAAGTCTGGACGAACTTTTAAGAGAAGTCTGGTTTGGGACACAGATCCGACCCAAACTTGATGCCGGTCCCACATCCTCATCGAAATGCATTGTGACCCAAACTTTTTTGGTGAAAAAATCATTCTCTCTCTCCTGTCTGGTTTCTGTTCAGATGACAGACCTAGTGACATCTAGTGGTGGTTTCTCCCTAAAACCAGGAAATGCCCTACCCTATATCCCCTTCCCTGTGGGCCGACTTCCTAGTTATCTCCCTCAGCCCTTTCCCTCAAGTCTAGACTCCTGGTACAATTAGGGAACCTGACTCTGGCGACATCTAGTGGTGGTTTCTCCCTAAAACCAGGAAATGCCCTACCCTATATCCCCTTCCCTGTGGGCCGACTTTCTAGTTAACTCCCTCAACCCTTACCTGAAGCGTAGACTCCCCCTACAACTAGGGACCCTGACTCTGGTGACATCTAGTGGTGGCTGAGAACATTGCACCATCTTCCCGGGGATCGAACATGCTATTACTATTATATACAAAAATATACATTACACATGACTTCAGGGGTAGGAACGTCTTGGCATGGGCCACCTCCTTATACACGCACATAGAGTGACTGTAGACTTCAATCTCAAGCCTGGACAGCTCCTTTAGGCTCAAGATACAACCAGTCCTTGGATGGTTAATAGTCCTGAGGCCTTGTATAGAGAAGCAGGTCAGGCAGACGTGAAGTGGTCAAGAGGCGGAAGCGTAAAATAATGAGGAGCACAAACGTTTATATCCCTTCCTCATCCTATCAGAGACTTAGTATGACTCTTTATAGAAAAACTTTACAAACCCATCAGTAAACTTTCCGGTGTGGGGGAGGGGGGGACGCGCCAAATATCAATAATCCTGAGCAGTAAATCCTTATCCGGGACGCACGTTCCACACATCAGTCAGCCGGCCTGTAAGCACCGGACTTTTATCGTGTCCCATATAAATGTAATAAATCTATTATTTATGACGGGAAATGTTATGGAGCGAGAGACGCCGGCGTTTTCTTGATCACGACTGCGACGTCTCATTGAGGCCGTGAACGAGAAGGAAAATGTCCCTCCTGGAGGTAGAAGGATTGTGATGGAGCCACGGGGAGGATTTCATGTGTTTCTAGGCTTGAAGGGATAATGTGATGTTGTTGGAGCTGCAGCTCGGATTCTCTCTCCCGGGGGTTTCGTTCGCTGCCTTAGATTTGTATCTAAATACCTTGGATAGAATAAGGAGTCTTGTTGGCGTCCCCCCTCTGGCACCCACCAGTGGGGGGAGCATTTGACCTGGTTATTCTACACCTAAAGCCCCCGTCACACATAACGAGATCGTTAGCGAGATTGTTGTAACGTCTCAGGATTTGTGACGTAACAATGATCTCGCTAACGATGTCGCTATGTGTGACACTTAGCAGCGATCACGTCCCTGCTGTGAGATCACTGATCATTACTAAGTGCTCTGGGTCATTTTAAGGTCATTGGTCTCCTGCTGCTCAGCATGCATCGCTGCGTGTGACGGCGAGAGACCAATGATCAGCGACCTCACAGGGTGGTAACCATGGTAAACACCGGGTATCAAGGCAGCGCGCGCTGCCTAGATGCCCGCTGTTTATCATGGATACCAGCGCTAAGCAGGGAGGACGCTGGTAACTATGATAAACAGCAGGTATCTAGGCAGCGTGCGCTGCCTAGATACCTGCTGTTTATCATAGTTACCAGCGTCCTGCCTGCTTACTGCAGCCTGTAAGCAAGGAGCACTCTGGTAACTATGATAAACAGCGGGTATCTAGGAAGCGCACGCTGCCTAGATACCTGCTGTTTATCATAGTTACCAGCGTCCTCCCTGCTTACCGCAGCCTGTAAGCAGGGAGCAATCTGGTAACTATGATAAACAGCGGGTATCTAGGGAGCGCGTGCAGCCTAGATACCCGCTGTTTATCATAGTTACCAACAATGTGGAGGTGGCCCCCTGGTCCCTGGGGAGATCTGCCTGTTTGACAGCTCCCCAGCGAACAGGTAACGACGCACCAACGATCCATACAGGATCATTATCGTTGTCGGGATCGCTGGTGCGTCGTTGTGTGTGATGGGAGCTTAAGGATAGAAGGACACATAGTCTCATCTGCTCATAATCTCCTTTCTTTAATCTGGAATTTGGGCTATTTTAATAGTTAATTTCATGCACTAAATAAATAGTTGGGCTATTAAAGGGGTATTCCATTTTATAAAGGATATCCCATTACTTTCACATACGTGGGGGTCCGACAACCAATCCTGAGAATGAATTTGGCTGTAGTGCTGATTACTGGGCTCCTTGTGAGTGGATCCCATCAATCATAGAAGATCCTATTATGGTTAATATTTTATATCTGGTTTTATTATCATTTAGAAACAATTTTAAGTCTTATTCATTTCAGATTATGATTGCTTAAAGACTGCGTCATGGAGGAAGTCTAACCAGGATAATGGTTTCCTGGGCTGCGGAGGTGTGTTATCTCTGATAATGTTCCCCGAGCTCCTCCCCATTATTGATGCTCCACCCATCAGACTATGTGCCTTCATTCCTTACTATTCTTTTCATTATAGGCGGTTTAGTCGCTTGTAGCTTTCCTTACACTGAGCTTGTGAATGTATTCATCACTAAATCTGAAAAAGCAGTGCTGCAGAGTAAAGCATGGAGGAGTGGAATGTTTCAGACAGTTGATGAATATGTTCTTCTTTACCTAGTATTTTCCTCCTTCTTCTGCCTATTCCTGAAATATGGCCCCATCTTCCTTGTATACATAATTCTAGTGTTTTTAGCCAATTGGGCGTAGTCAACACCTTTTCTCTGCGGGCTTATTCTTTGAGCCCATGCCTAGTTGTCTAAGGAGACTAAATATATACTTGTTACACACCTGACCCAGATGCGGGAACTGTTGGTGATATTAACTTCCTGTTTGTGGCTCATTAGTATATGGGAGGGACAAAACTTTTCCAGAAGGCTGGCGGCCATTTTGAAGTCGGCCATTTTGAAGGCGGCCAACTTTATTTTTTTCAACGGGAAGAGGGTCATGTGACCCATCAAACGTATTGAGAATTTCATAAGAAAAACAATGGTGTGCTTGGTTTTAACGTACCTTTATTCTTTCATGAGTTATGTCGCAGAGGTTAACAGAAATTGTGTTGATGTCTGGTGAACGCAGTACCCGGGTCATTGCAGCAGATTTGAATGCAAGATACCCTACGACACCATCCATCTCCCATGTTAGCCCTTAGCATTGAGTGTCTCCCTTCGCCCATTGTAACACTTTTGGAGCCTCCTAGGTTCCAGGACCCGGGTGCGATTGTAACCACTGCACCTGTTGATGTTACAGCCCTGGTGGGACCCCTGCTGATATACTAGTTATCACCAATCCCATGGATAACTAGTATCTGGAAAAACTCCTTTAAAGCTATGTCTTAACTCTGTCCTTTCTGAGATGTTTGTTGTCGTAAGGACCATCAGTGGTTATTGATCAATTCTCTAGAGTCCAAACCACCATTGAGGAGGGCACAAGGTTGTAACTGTGCGGAGGGACACCGCGCTCCACCGGGCCCCGGGAAAAATAATTATTTGTTGCTCATGTGATTTCCTTAAAAAGCTATGATCGTAAAATCAGAGATTAATCAATAAATCTAAGAGGCCGGTGAAGAGGATCCGTTCTACGGTGTCACCCGCCCCATAGAAAATACAGGCACAGTGCAGATTCATATCCACTATTTAACTTGACATCTGATTGGAATATCCCTGGGCTGTTATATATAACTGAAAAAAACAACAAAACTGAAGAATAAAATGTGGCGGCTGCCGCAAATGGTATTCATGCACATGGATTGTAAAACCCAGTCTGGGGAGAATGGGAGTACACTCTGCTAGAAGACTGAAGAATCCAACACAGCCTGAACTTCACTCAGGAGGCTGAGCACTGAAAAAGGCCCCAATTGGGCAGGTCCCAGTTTCTGGTTGGAGGGAGGAGTTATGATAGTAGGGTAGAGGAAGGCAAGAGGAGATGTTCAGTCATAAGGGGACTGGGAGTCCACTCTGAAGGACCAGCTGCAGTACAGTGTGTAAGGCCCTAGGTTGCTGGGTCTTCATGGTCCAGTAATAGAAACTGGAGGCTGCTGGGTTTTATGCCCAGTAGCCACACTTCGGTGGGATTTTCTAAGGCACAGCAACAAAGAGTATCGGGGAGCGGCACTAATGAAAGTGAGGATACCCACAGGAGTCGCTCCGTCTGACTGGCTGGAGGAACCCAAGCAACATAAGGGAGTAAAGGGAGAGCTCGCAAGCACTTAGAAACCTTAACTAGAGAAAGTCAGCAATGACCTACATGTAAAAGGTCAGAGGACCTACATGTAAAAGACAAGAGGACCTACATGGAAAAGAATAGAGGACCTACATGTAAAAGGTCAGAGGACCTACATGTAAAAGGGCTGGAAGACCTACATGTAAAAGGCCAGAGGACCTACATGTAAAAGACCAGAGGACCTACATGTAAAAGACCAGAGGACCTACATGTAAAAGACCAGAGGACCTACATGTAAAAGACCAGAGGACCTACATGTAAAAGACCAGAGGACCTACATGTAAAAGACCAGAGGACCTACATGTAAAAGACCAGAGGACCTACATGTAAAAGACCAGAGGACCTACATGTAAAAGACCAGAGGACCTACATGTAAAAGGCCAGAGGACCTACATGTAAAAGACCAGAGGACCTACATGTAAAAGACCAGAGGACCTACATGTAAAAGACCAGAGGACCTACATGTAAAAGACCAGAGGACCTACATGTAAAAGACCAGAGGACCTACATGTAAAAGACCAGAGGACCTACATGTAAAAGACCAGAGGACCTACATGTAAAAGCCAGAGGACCTACATGTAAAAGACCAGAGGACCTACATGTAAAAGACCAGAGGACCTACATGTAAAAGACCAGAGGACCTACATGTAAAAGACCAGAGGACCTACATGTAAAAGACCAGAGGACCTACATGTAAAAGACCAGAGGACCTACATGTAAAAGACCAGAGGACCTACATGTAAAAGACCAGAGGACCTACATGTAAAAGACCAGAGGACCTACATGTAAAAGACCAGAGGACCTACATGTAAAAGACCCTAGAGGAACTACATGTAAAAGACCAGAGGACCTACATGTAAAAGCCAAGGACCTACAGTAAAAGCCAGGACCTACATGTAAAAGACCAGAGGACCTACATGTAAAAGAACCCAGTAAGGACCAGACCTACATGTAAAAGACCAGAGGACCTACATGTAAAAGACCAGAGGACCTACATGTAAAAGACCAGAGAGTAAGCCTACATGTAAAAGACCAGAGGACCTACATGTAAAAGACCAGAGGACCTACATGTAAAAGACCAGAGGACCTACATGTAAAAGACCAGAGGACCTACATGTAAAAGACCAGAGGACCTACATGTAAAAGACCAGAGGACCTACATGTAAAAGACCAGAGGACCTACATGTAAAAGACCAGAGGACCTACATGTAAAAGACCAGAGGACCTACATGTAAAAGACCAGAGGACCACATGTAAAAGACACCAGAGGACCTACATGTAAAAAGACCACAGTAAGCAGAACCTACATGTAAGAAAGACCAATGAAGACCATGACATGTAAAAGACCAGAGGACCAACATGTAAAAGACCAGAGGACCTACATGTAAAAGACAGAGGACCTACATGTAAAAGGCCAGAGGACCTACATGTAAAAGACCAGAGGACCTACATGTAAAAGACCAGAGGACCTACATGTAAAAGGACCAGAGGACCTACATGTAAAAGACCAGAAGACCTACATGTAAAAGACCAGAGGACCTACATGTAAAAGACAAGAGGACCTACATGTAAAAGACCAGAGGACCTTCATGTAAAAGACCAGAGGACCTTCATGTAAAAGGCCAGAGGACCTACATGTAAAAGACCAGAGGACCTACATGTAAAAGACCAGAGGACCTACATGTAAAAGACCAGAGGACATACATGTAAAAGACCAGAGGACCTACATGTAAAAGACAAGAGGACCAACATGTAAAAGACCAGAGGACATACATGTAAAAGACAGAGGACCTACATGTAAAAGACCAGAGGACCAACATGTAAAAGACCAGAGGACCTACATGTAAAAGACCAGAGGACCTACATGTAAAAGACAAGAGGACCTACATGTAAAAGACCAGAGGACCTACATGTAAAAGACCAGAGGACCTACATGTAAAAGACCAGAGGACCTACATGTAAGGGGTGCAGGCCCTACATGTAAAAGACCAGAGGACCTACATGTAAAAGACCAGAGGACCTACATGTAAGGGTGGAGGACCTACATGTAAAAGACCAGAGGACCTACATGTAAAAGGACAAAGGACCTACATGTAAAAGACCAGAGGACCAACATGTAAAAGACCAGAGGACCTACATGTAAAAGAGCCAAAGGACCTACATGTAAAAGACCAGAGGACCAACATGTAAAAGACCAGAGGACCTACATGTAAAAGACCAGAGGACCTACATGTAAAAGACCAGAGGACCTACATGTAAAAGACCAGAGGACCTACATGTAAAAGACCAGAGGACCTACATGTAAAAGACCAGAGGACCTACATGTAAAAGACCAGAGGACCACATGTAAAAGACCAGAGGACCTACATGTAAAAGACCAGAGGACCTACATGTAAAAGGCCAGAGGACCTACATGTAAAAGACCAGAGGACCTACATGTAAAAGACAAGAGGAACCATACATGTAAAAGACCAGAGGACCTACATGTAAAAGACCAGAGGACATACATGTAAAAGACCAGAGGACCTACATGTAAAAGACCAGAGGACCTACATGTAAAAGACCAGAGGACATACATGTAAAAGACCAGAGGACCTACATGTAAAAGACAAGAGGACCTACATGTAAAAGACCAGAGGACCAACATGTAAAAGACCAGAGGACCAACATGTAAAAGACAAGAGGACCTACATGTAAAAGACCAGAGGACCTACATGTAAAAGACCAGAGGACCTACATGTAAAAGACCAGAGGACCTACATGTAAAAGACCAGAGGACATACATGTAAAAGACCAGAGGACCTACATGTAAAAGACCAGAGGACCTACATGTAAAAGACCAGAGGACCTACATGTAAAAGACAAGAGGACCTACATGTAAAAGACCAGAGGACCTACATGTAAAAGACCAGAGGACCTACATGTAAAAGACCAGAGGACCAACATGTAAAAGGCCAGAGGACCAACATGTAAAAGGCCAGAGGACCTACATGTAAAAGACCAGAGGACCTACATGTAAAAGGCCAGAGGACCTACATGTAAAAGACCAGAGGACCTACATGTAAAAGACCAGAGGACCTACATGTAAAAGACCAGAGGACCTACATGTAAAAGACCAGAGGACCTACATGTAAAAGACCAGAGGACCTACATGTAAAAGACCAGAGGACCTACATGTAAAAGACAAGAGGACCTACATGTAAAAGACAAGAGGACCTACATGTAAAAGACCAGAGGACCAACATGTAAAAGGCCAGAGACCCTACATGTAAAAGACAAGAGGACCTACATGTAAAAGACCAGAGGACCTACATGTAAAAGACCAGAGGACCTACATGTAAAAGACCAGAGGATCTACATGTAAAAGACCAGAGGACCAACATGTAAAAGGCCAGAGGACCTACATGTAAAAGACCAGAGGACCTACATGTAAAAGACCAGAAGACCTACATGTAAAAGACCAGAGGACCTACATGTAAAAGACCAGAGGACCTACATGTAAAAGACCAGAGGACCTACATGTAAAAGACCAGAGGACCTACATGTAAAAGACCAGAGGACCTACATGTAAAAGACAAGAGGACCTACATGTAAAAGACCAGAGGACCTACATGTAAAAGACCAGAGAACCTACATGTAAAAGACCAGAGACCCTACATGTAAAAGACCAGAGGACCTACATGTAAAAGACCAGAGGACCTACATGTAAAAGACCAGAGGACCTACATGTAAAAGACCAGAGGACCTACATGTAAAAGACAAGAGGACCTACATGTAAAAGACAAGAGGACCAACATGTAAAAGACCAGAGGACCAACATGTAAAAGACAAGAGGACCTACATGTAAAAGACCAGAGGACCTACATGTAAAAGACCAGAGGACCAACATGTAAAAGACCAGAGGACCTACATGTAAAAGACCAGAGGACCTACATGTAAAAGACCAGAGGACCTACATATAAGAGGCCAAAGGATCTATTTAGGCTTGGAGAAGACCCTAGTGGACCAATCCAGGTTTGGGTAAGACTCAGGTGGACCTATCTAGGCATGGAGAAGACCCTGGTGGACCTATCTAGGCTTGAAGAAGACCATGGTGGACCTATCTAAGCAGCACAAGATCGATCTTCCTCTAGAGTGTTCATCCGTCAAGTCACCCTGGCTCGAGTCACAGCTGAAGGCCATAAAAATAAACGTATAAAACAATCTAAAATAATTTAGAAATATTTAATTTGATATTTTTTAAGAATTTCTTTTTCTTTGTTTCTTCCTTTCCTGGAGAGACGTCATGAATGAGTCCGCCAGCGATAAGAGCAGGAC
The DNA here is from genome assembly GCA_033576535.1 of Allobates femoralis. Lineage (NCBI taxonomy): Eukaryota > Metazoa > Chordata > Amphibia > Anura > Aromobatidae > Allobates > Allobates femoralis. The sequence goes on along the minus strand of JARQOC010000001.1, from coordinate 623,642,177 downwards.
AGGCTCTTTCATCTGTGATGTGTTTGTATCTGAGATATTTAATAAAAAGCCATTGTCACTTCAAGCAAGAAAGTGGTTTGGATGCAGAAAACTAATATGTGAGGAATGAGCCCGGGCCTGATGCACCTCACACCTCGGTCTTTTCAATCTCATCAGATCAGTGATCTCTGCTCCTGCCAGACGGTAGAAATGTGCATCCGGGGAGCGGGCGATCACTGCAAGTACGAGGCACAATATAGCTGAGGAAATAGCATAAATAGAAGTGTGCTTGTGCTTGTAACAACTAGTATGGATAACTTCGGAATCTAATAGCGTGGGAGCAAAGACACAACTAAGACAAGGTATTGAGGTGAAAGACAACTGAGACAATGTTATGATCCAGTTTGGGGATTCCCAGAGCTAAAGAGTCCAAAACTGAGAATGAGGGGCAGAACTGTAAAGATTTGGTGAGTACACATCTTATTTCTTGGGCAAATTCCTATTCCTATGACTAAAGACTATTGTGTTCAAAATGTGTAAGGTGTACCTGTCCTGGGATTGTCCTTGATCCTTTTTTGGTTCTCATGGAGGGATTTTAATGTTCTAATAAATTGAATTTAATGTATCATTTGGTGCTGGATTGCACCTCAAAGATCCTCTTATTACTTCTTGGGGTTACTCAGGGGGCAGTATTACTTTTTGGAGGTGAGGCACCCTCAGACCGTGGGGTACTCAGGGCCCGGCCGGTGCTGTCTCTCTGGGATCACAGTAGTTGTGACCCAGTCCCGTGGCCTGGGCTCAGTCAACAACAGGGGTATTTACAGGGGATTTGTCGTGACGCCACCCGGGGTTTGTGGTCAGTGGGACCACCGCTGCCATATTCCTGCTGGGGCCGGTGACTTCAGCAACATGGATGGTAAGCCCTCCTCGGGTAGGGCTGAAGGTCCCCAGGGCAGGTGTAGTAGAAGTGGAGGGACGTAGTGAGGGATGGTGCTTTGTACCAGTCACTTTGCTGCTGCAGCTTCTCCAGCCAATGTGTAGGGATGACAGTCTGTGGCTCCTCAGGTGGGACTCTACTGCGATGCTGGAAGGAAGCAGTCTCAGGCATTGGTGAGCTTACCGGGTACTTTACTCAAAGTTCTTTCGCAGCAGTTACAAGTTACAGTTCACAGTTCCTTCAGTACAGTTCTTTACACTTTTACACTCTCCGGGTAACTGGGCTTATGCAGCTCAGGCAGCTCCTCTGCGTTGCTTCACTCAAGTCCTTTCAGGCCCTTTCCTTTCTCTGTCTCCTCTCTCACGGGTTTGGTCTGGCCTTTACGGGCTCTTGTGTGATGGATCCCTCTCTGTCAGGGTCACTAGCCCTAGTTTGATGGCTGTGTTCCTAGACCGTGGTGGTAAGTAGGCTGTAGGTCATGGAGCACCTGCCCCACGCCGGTGTGTCTCGTGATTGGGGTCTTTGAGTCTCCCCGGTCACCTCTACAGAGCTGGCTCTCTGGCTGTCCTTTGGCCTAGCCCTCCAGTGTCCCAGGTATAGTTGTGGGATCACCAGGCTCCCTCTGTCTCACTGTGGAGTGTCGTTGCCTTTTGGCTTCTTTTCCCTCGCCATCATATATGACTTTGGGTAATAGGATGGTAGTCACACACTATCTGTACAGTTTATTCAGTCTTTCTATTGCTGAGCTGTGATCTCCTGTCACTCTATATTATTCACTACAAAATTGCTGCTGCATTCCCTGCCTCAGCTTTTATACGGTCATGGCTGCTCCTACCCCCTTTATCCCTGATTGGCTACACTATACCATGTGATTTAACAGAACCTGAGCTCATGTCAGCCTTCTCTTACTGATGCCATATTCTGCTTTGTGAAAAATAGCAGCAAGAATTTCATTTTTGTCCATCGGTGTGAAGCAAATCACAAATTGTTGTAGCAAATTTCATAAACTTAAGACATAAAGTCAATTCACATAAAGGCGATATATTTGTGGCGTCAATATGTGGCCACCTAGTGGTTGCGATATGAACTGCAGTCTGTTGAGGATTTTATTCTCTACTGGATTGAAAGGTAGATTGAGATATGGCCTTAATTATCTGTAGTGTTTAGATCCTCCAAGACCAAGGTCCAGATGAGCACATGGGCCACAGACAGGTGAGGCAGATAGGAGACGGGTAGCATTGGTGCTGGAAGCTGCAGACAGACAAGAAACATGGAAACAGAAGTCTGGGAAGCAGGTATCAGAAGCACTGGAAGGTCCAGGCAAACAGGAGGCTGGTAGTAGAAGTAATGGAGTCCCCAAGCAAATGGGAGACCAGAAGCAGAGGTACTGGTATCCACACGCAGACAGGAGATCAGTAGCAGAAGGACTGAAGCTGCCAGCAGACAGGAGACTGGTAGCAGAGGTACTTGGATCCACAGGCACACAAAAGATCAGTATCAGAAGGACTGAAGCTACAGACAGGAGATTGATACCAGAGGTACTAGGTGCTACAAGCAGACAGTAGACCAGTAGCAGAGGTACTGGAGGCCACAGGGATACAGGAGACTGACAACAGGCATACTGGAAGCTGCAGGCAGACAGGAGATTGGTAACAGAGGCACTGGAAGCCACAGGCATACAAGAGACCGGTAGAAGAGGTACTGGAAGCCGCAGGCATACAAGAGACTGGTAGCAGAGGTACTGGAAGCCGCAGGCATACAAGAAACTGGTAGCAGAGGTACTGGAAGCCGCAGGCATACAAGAAACTGGTAGAAGAGGTACTGGAAGCCGCAGACAGGAAGGGGATTGGTAGCAAAGGTACTGGAAGCCACAGGCAGCATAGAGACTAGTAGCAGGGGTACTGGAAGCGGCAGGCAGACAAGAAACCAGTAGCAGAGGTACTGGAAGTTGCAGGAGGACAGGACTCAGGAACACTAAATATTTTAATGAACAAAGGAAAAGGGACATCATTCAGCACAACTATCTGGTAGGTAAAATTAAGTCTTTATTATAGCATGTTTAATATACAGGGTGGGCCATTTATATGGATACACCTAAATACAATAGGAATGGTTGGTGATATCATCTTCCTGTCTGTGGCACATTAGTATATGGGAGGGGGAAAACTTTTCCAGATGGGGGGTGACCATGGCGGCCACATTGAAGTCGGCCATTTTGGATGCAACTTAATTTTTTTCAATGGGAAGAGGGTCATGTGACCCATCAAACCTATTGAGAATTTCATAAGAAAAACAATGGTGTGCTTGGCTTTAACGTAACTTTATTCTTTCTTGAGTTATTTACAAGTTTATGATCACTTATAAAATGTGTTCAGAGTGCTGCCCATTGTGTTGGATTGTCAGTACAACCCTCTTCTCCCACTCTGGACATTGATAGCAACAGAAGAAATGCAGCACAGGCCTCCAGGATCCGCTGTGTCAGATGCTGCACATCTCGTATCTTCACAGCATAGACAATCGCCTTCAGATGAGGGATGAGGAGAACTATTCTGTGAATGGTGAAGTTACCAAACAAAACCCAGCACTATTGGTCTGACACTATCCCACAGTGGATAGATCCCTCCAAGGCTGCTGGATGACAAACATTGATGGTATGGTGTGTTATATGGGGTACAAAGATAGTGGGGCCATTCTTCATCAATGGGAACCTCAATGGATATCTGACATTGCTACATGATCCACACATCCAGTGGCATTGTAATAATACATCATGTCTGATTAGGCAGGTGCAATAATTGACCAAACACACAGCCGCGTACTTGGACATCCTTCAGCAATACTTTGTAACAGGGCTGTGGAGTCGGAGTCGTGGAGTTGGATGTTTGGCTTACTGACTTGACGGTCATGGATGTAGAGTTGGAGACGTGGAGTTTGAGTCGGTATCGGTCAGAGCTGGATTCAGGGTCATTGAGGAGTCGGAGTCGGATGTTTAGCTTACTGACTTGACAGCCCGGTTGTAGAGTTGGATGTGTGGCTTACTGACTTGACGGTCATGGTTGTAGAGTCGGAGTTGGATGTGTGGCTTACTGACTTCACAGCCCGGTTGAAGAGTCGGAGTCGGATGTTTGGCTTACTGACTTCACAGCCCGGTTGTGGAGTCGGAGTTGGATGTTTGGCTTACTGACTTCACAGCCCGGTTGTAGAGTTGGAGTTGGATGTGTGGCTTACTGACTTCAGAGCTCGGTTGTAGAGTCGGAGTTGGATGTGTGGCTTACTGACTTCACAGCCCGGTTGTAGAGTCGGAGTTGGATGTTTGGCTTACTGACTTCAGAGCTCGGTTGTAGAGTCGGATGTTTGGCTTACTGACTTGACAGTGGAGTTGGAGATGTGGAGTCAGAGTTGGTGTCCATTTTGGAGGAGTTGGAGTCAGATTCAGGGAAACTGTGGAGTTGCAGTCGTGGAGTCAGTGTCCATTTTGGTGGAGTTGGAGTCAGTTTGCCTTACAGTCACCACATCCCTGCCTCGTACAGTACCAGACCGCGAGCAGGGTTGTCGCAGGCTCCACATTCTCACAGCCAGTCCTGTACGACGGCACAGAATGGATTTATAGAAGTGGAGTCTTAGTGACGATTTGTAATAATTACATCCAGACGTTTAATGGCGGCAGCCCGGACCGTCACTTCTGTAGGTGCGTGATTGCCTCAGATGGAGTTAAGACTGATTTGTTAATTACATGTGTTATTATAAATACAGCGAGTGAGTCAGAGAAGCCACAGGAGCCGCAGACCCCGCGCATGCACCGGGATAATGGAAGCCATTAAATCCTGCGTTTCTTACTCAAACAATGAACAGCGTTTCACATAATGCAAAGAATGGAGGGAAATAAAGAACCTGGAATGAACTTTCTGAAAATGATCGAAGCCCAAAAGAACATTTCACTTGATGAAGTTCGTTAGTCGTTTGGTCGCCCGGTCGCCCCCTGCATCCCCATATTAACACACTCCACCTTGGCCTGTGCTACAATGTTGCTGACCTAGTATTTTCTTTGGTTTCTTGTACGTTCACATGACCCCTCCACCATCATGGAACCCAGTGAAAATGAACACGTTTGCTTCTCAGGAACGTTTGATGGTGAATAAATCCAGTTTCTCCATATTCACATATAAATATAATATATGTATATATCCTCTGTATGTCACATTATGTTGCTCTTATGAACATAAATCGTTCACACACAGGTAATGGAAAAAGGGAAAAGTGTGACCGCACCCAACTGGTCCCTGCACAGACCGAGAGACCCAAACTTCACAGCTAACAGCACCACCTCAGTCCTGGCTCCTTACAAAGCCATCAAGGACCAGAGAGGAGAATACCACACACTGCCTACAAGGAGGGAGAAAGGTGTTCAGGAACAAACAGCAACCCTGTGTATGATAAACTGATACAAGTTCCAAAGAGTAAAAGGAATGGGGGCTGAAAACAGCGTCTCACAGCAGGCACTCAACTGCTGCTTACTAGAAATCTAATTCCCTAAGAGGAAGGGCTGAAGCTCCTAGATAAAAGTCCACTTAGAGATATAGCCAGCAAAAAAGTGCAGTGAGAGGTGAACTTACATAACCTGTAGCACCAATCGCCGCAGCGCCAGTATCTCCACATACTCACCCAGCTGGAGGCCCTGCAATGCCTACCCAGACTCAATCCTTTATTTTCTGCTCCTGGGGCTTATGGCTGAGAAGCACAGTAAATTTAAGGCACCTTCCCTCCATGGGAGAGGCCTGGGCAACACAGTCCATTACCTAGTGTCTTGTTGCTTGTTCTGAGGTCCATTTCCTAAACCTCGTTAATGTACCTGTGTCAGTTTACACATATACATGTCCACTAAACTGTGTCTCATCAGTGTACCTGTCTACATGTGCGGTACAACTATCTACTAGCTTGCACCTGCTGGGCAGCCATCTACCAGCCTGCGCCTGTCTGTACTGCTGGGCAGCCATCTACCAGCCTGCGCCTGTCTCCATCAGCCAGCCGGCACTTGTCTTTATAGAAGGATACTGAGGATCACTACGTTGAATGCTGCCCTTTTCTGACTGGAGGGACAGGGGAAGCATGTACTGTAGACCCTATTGTGGCGCCCCCTGCGAACAGGAGGCCACATAGGGAACTGCAGCCAGGTAGGAAGGAAGACAGTTTATTCAAACACCCTCACAGACATCCCACACACCACTAGGAGGCAGCACCCAACCCCGAGCCTGGAACTCAAGGCGGGCAAGGGGTGGTGGTTTTAGAGGACAGTGGGTGGGAAGCATGAAGGTCAGGTGACAGAAGGTAGAAATAGAGGATGAGGAGGAGGAAGGAATGAGTAGGCCAGAGAGTGCCGAGCAGGAAAGAAGGAAGCACACGTTCTGGAGGAGTGGGGCTTATGGAGACGCAGAATCCACAGAGTCAGAGAAACCATGGAGAGAAAGCTCATCTATAGCCGTCATCCCAGGGGAGTGTGAGGAAAGAGACCGGACCAGCAGTACTGGGTCCTAGGAATACGGCAGCACTAACCAACTCCCGGCGGAGTAGCCTTCCATATTGAAGCCAGAATCACACAGGTCAGAGGGAGCCTGATAGTGCCTTGCGGGAGAGGACTATTGGAGGCTAGGCAGAGTGCAGAGTGTCGGCTCTGACGGGAAACTGAAGATCTACCCGGTATCCCCAGATTCATTGACGGGGAGCTCCAATTCTAGGTTGGAGTTACCACCTAAAGGACAGACAGCTCAGTGGCAACTAAGAGGACCCACAAGGGTCCGAGCTACCGCTACACTGTCCGGAGACACACAGAGAGAGAGAGATCCAAGTCTGGAAAGGACCCTAGAGAGAGTGAGGGGTCGTAGAGAGACAACCTGGCTGCAGGGAGTTTAAAGGAACCCGGAGTAGAAAGCCTGTAACCCGTGTAAGAAGTGATCTGTACTGATGAATGCTGTGAGCTGCTTACTGAGAACTGACGAGTAAACCCGGTGAACCCTGCCTTTGTGCCGTGTCTAATTCCAGGAAAAAGAACTGTTTTACTACCTTTCATTCCTGTCAGGAGCAGCCCGACCCACGGCGGGCTCATCCATCTGACTCCAGCCCATCCATCCTCCTGGCAGAAGAAGAGCTGCAGCGGTGGTCCCCTCATTGACCACAAACCGTGGGTGGCATCACGACAAACTGTATCCTTTGTAAATACCCCCTTTTACTTGTGAGAACCCAGGACACGGTCCAGACCAGGACCTCCGTGACATCCCCAGCAGCGACCCGGTCCGGTACCGAGTACCCCGTCCCAGTGGACTCCACACTAACACCAAGAAAAAAACATACAGGGTCTTTATACAGTCTGGTCTTCAGTATTTGACCACATAGTCTAGGTTTAGGATCTTGACCATCATATTCTGGTCTTCAGTATTTGACCATATAGTCTAGCCATAGAATCTTGACTGGTGTAGTCTGGTCTTCAGTATTTGATCACATAGTTTAGGCTTAGGATCTTGACTGGCGTAGTCTGGTCTTCAGTATTTGATCACATAGTTTAGGCTTAGGATCTTCATGGCGTAGTCTGGTCTTCAGTATTTGACCACATAGTCTAGGTTTAGAATCTTTTTTTTTTGTAAATCTGTGTTTATTAAATTTTCATAAACAAGACATAAAGAAACAAACAGTACAACCGTTCTGGAACGGTAAACTCAAAACAAATGATGGTCTAATTATTCATTCTACAAAAGATTACACATATATACCAATCAAAGGTCTCCATCGAGGGCAAGACCAATATGTGATTCACAGAGTACCTCTAAAATCTGGTACCCAAACAAAAAAGAAAGAGAAATTGAATATCATTCCATAACAATGTTTACAGTATAAAAGCAAAAGGAGCCTGTGTAAAGACACAGGGCACCCTCCTTATTCCCTTTCATAGACCACCCGGTTTAAGAGGAGAATACTAAAAGAGTTGAGAGAATAAGAAGAAGCATAGGGAAGGAGAAAGTCAGAGAGAGAAAAGAGACGAGAAACAGAAGAGGAGGAGGGGAAGTGAAAACACCCGGGGGGGGGGGGGGTCCAAGAGGCAATGCGGGCGCCGGTCCCACCACTAGGAGAGAATCCCCAGGCTTCAGAAGAGGTAACCGATGGGCTCCCTCTGATGCCAAGAATAGCGGGCATTACCCTTCAAACCAATAAACGACACTTCCAACTGTATCCTACATCCCGGAGGACAGGGGCCTAAGAAAACAGGTCCCTGAAATTGGGAAGGTCCCTTAATAGGATCCAATCCGTCCACGTTGCGGTAAATGAGTTTTGAGTACCCGCATACTCAGCTGAGAGTTCTTCCATTCGACAAAGGTGTTCCATCTCAGTGTACCATTCTAGAATAGAGGGCTGGGTTGACTCCTTCCAATGGCGCGGAATAACGTTCCTGGCTGCGGCGAAGCAAAAGCGCAGGATATCTTTTTTGAGATTTTTAAGAGACCCAGGGATCAAGGAGAGCAGCGCCATTTCGGGGCCGCTCGTCAACCGTTTGCCGGTGACTAAGCCATAATTCCTCACTACCTTGTCCCAGAACTCTCTGATCAGGGACAATCCCACCAAATGTGCAGTAAAGTGCCTATATCAGACCCACACCTCCAACACTGGTCAGAAACCGCTGGATAAATTTTATGCAGTTTGTCTGGCGTATGATACCATCTCACAATCAATTTGTAACATTTTTCTCGAGATTCCCCATTGCTAGACAGTTTGTGGGACAGTAGGAAGCACCTCCCCCACTCTTCCTCAGATAATTCTCTACCCAATTCACGTTCCCACATAGACTGAAAGTGAAATTTGGTACCCGTGTCTTCTTCTACCAGAGTTTTGTACAGAGTGGAAATTTTACCCGGGGGAGCATGTTCACATACGAAGAGTTTCTCCATAGGGGAGAGGGAGGATCTATGTAATCCCGACGGGCTCAAGGAGGCCAAAAATGACTGGAGTTGAAGAAACTCCCACCATTTTAACTTCACGTTATGCGACTGGCCTTGAAGTTCTGAGAATGAGGGGGCCCTACCATTACTTATTATTTGGTAAAGTCGGGTGTCCATCTCAGCTGTCCATATAAGTAGGGATTGGTTGTAAACCCCTGGGGGAAATGACGGATTATGAAACAGCGGAGTCAAGGGACTGGAATCTCGACGTGCAATGGATAGACCACGTGAAGTCCACCAGGCCCCCAAGCACTCTTTTGTAAGAATGGAGAGACCCTCCAGGCCCCGAACCGCCCGCTGTGAAATCCAAGGTAAATACCGCAACGGGGAGTTCACTCCCTCCTGCTCCACCTGGATCCATTTTTTAGTGCTACTATGGTAACACCAGTCCAATAATCTGACCAGTAGGGCGGCTCGACAGTATTTACTAAAGTCTGGGAGGCCCGCCCCCCCCCTTGTGCGGGAGGCAGATAAGATTCTTAAGCTGGTCCTCGGTTTGGTTTTCCTCCAAATAAATTCCGATATAAGAGAGTTTAAATTCTTAAAGAAGGATCTCTTAGGCCAGATTGGAACCGCTTGGAAGATATATAATAGACGGGGTAAGATGTCCATCTTAATAACTTGTATTCTTCCAAACCAGGATAAACACAACGGGCGGTATCTGGCCAAGAGAGCCCGTACTCCCTCGTAAATCACCTTGTGGTTCAACTCAAATAGTCTCTTTAAGTTGGAAGGGAGATTCACCCCTAAATAAGTAATCTGGTCATTACTCCATCTGAAGGGGAAATTATCTTTCAAGGAGGATACCACAGTGCCAGGAATACTTATGTTCAACGCCTCGGTCTTGGTATAGTTAACTTTAAAGTTACTCAGTGCCCCAAACGCCTCGAACTCCAACAATATAGCCGGGAAGGAAATCCGTGGGTTAGTCACATAAAGAAGGATATCATCTGCAAACATGGCTATCCTATGTGGCTCCCCACCCACCACAAATCCCGGAATACTATCGTTTTTCCGTATAGCATTAGCCAGGTGTTCAATGACTAGTACATAGATTAGAGGCGACAGAGGACAACCCTGCCGAGTCCCGTTACGGATTTTAAATGGGTCGGAGAGTACCCCATTGACACGGACCCTAGCGGATGGATCGGAATAAAGCGCTATGATCTTGTTTAGGTACTTTGGACCCAGACCAATATGTTCCAGGGCTTCCCTTATAAAAGTCCAGTGGACTCGGTCAAAGGCCTTTTCTGCGTCAACTGACAGTAAACATAGAGGGGACTTCCATACCATCGCCTTTTCTACAATGAGCAAGGATCTGATGATATTGTCCCTCGCCTCTCGGCCCCTGACAAAGCCCACCTGGTCCAGATTGATAATACTAGGTAAAACCCTGGACAAACGGTCCGCCAAAATTTTTGCGAATAATTTGACATCTACGTTAAGTAGAGAAATAGGTCTATAATTTGCCGCATTAGACGAGTCCTTGTTGGGTTTAGGTATGACACAGATATGGGCTTCTAGGGATTGCGGGGCAAAACTCTCACCCGAAGCCACAGAGTTGAAAGTCCGAAGCATCTGAGGCACCAGGTTACACCGAAGCGTCTTATAAAAAATGGGGGTGAACCCATCGGGTCCTGAACTCTTTGACCCAACTGTATTCTTAATAGCCTCCTCAAGTTCCTGGACCGTGATATCCTCTTCCAAACTGTCTATATCGGATGCTTTTAAGGCCGCTATTCGCGTCTTCGCGATATAATCCCGGGTTTTCGCTTTCAGGTTTATCGGGTCCATGTCAGCATATTTACCTTTTATGTTGTAAAGATTTTCATAGTAACCTTTAAATACCCCAAGATGTCTAAATTGTTATACACCTTCTGACCGTTAGCAGTTGTAATAAACGGGACATACGTGGGACCGGCTCTGGGATGGAGGAGACGCGCCAACGGTCTTCCACAAGTGTTGGCTCTTTTATAGAAGAACGCCGACATATGTTCCTTGGCCCTCGCATATTTCCGGTCTAAGAGGGTTTTGAGTTCCTGTCGTTTTAGCGTCAATTCAACATGAATCGGATCTAGAGATGGGGTTGTGGCAGACTTTTTGTGTATACTTTCCAACCGTTGGATCTGAGACAATAGATTAGATACGAGTTCATTGTTATTCTTTTTCAGGCGCGCGCCATGTTTTATTAGGGTACCGCGTAGAATACATTTCAATGCCTCCCATTTCATGGGCTGGGGAGTGGGGTCGTGTTCGTGAATTGAATCAAACGAGGACAGATTGTCTCGTAACTCTGCCAGACAAATCTCATCTGTAAGTAAATTGCTGTTAAGTTTCCATGACCAAGGTCTCTGGAAGAGACCCGGGATCTGGACCGTGAGGTAGATGGGGCTATGGTCGGATAAAACTATGTTTCCAATGGAAGCCTCTGGATTCCAGGATAACACTCCATGGCTCACCAAGAAGAGATCTATCCTACTGTAGGATCGGTGGACAGGGGAGAAAAAGGTATAGTCTTTGCCTTGTGGATTCAAAATGCGCCAAACATCGACCAGCTGGAGGGTGTGTAAAATATTCTTTAAGGAATACAATTTCTTTAGCGGGACTGACCCCCTCCCAGTTGAGGAATCGATCCTGGGATCAAAAGTGAAATTAAAATCTCCCCCAATAATTATCTTTCCTTCAGCAAACTGAGCTAATCTTTGGAGGATAGCTCTGCAAACTCTCGGTTGTTCCCTGTTGGGTAGATACCAATTAACCAGTGTAACCACCGATTCCTCTAATTTCAATTTCAGGAAGATGTAACGACCCCCCTTGTCACAAATGGAGTCTAATACGGTATGTGCCAGCCCCCTATGAATGGCCACGGATACACCCTTTGACCTGGATTCCAGGTTGGAGCTGTGCGTCCAGGAAGAATAGTATCTATCGTGGATGTCGGGGTGTGGTCAGTCTTAAAGTGCGTCTCTTGGAGAAAAACAATTTGAACTTTTTGTTTATGCATGTCGGTCAGGATGTGGGATCGCTTTTGCGGTGTATTGAAGCCCCGCACATTTAAAGAACCGATTTTCAGGGACGCCATTGCGGGAGAAAAATTGGTTGGACCGGATGCCGCAGTCTCCCCAACCCCCAGGTATAAGAATGGGGGGGAGAGAAGAAGAACAGTAAGAAAGTGAGGAAGAAAGGGCGTTAGGTAAAGAGGGAACAAAGAAAGAGAGGAACCGAGTGGTCCAGAAGTTAGGTGGGGTAGTTTGTTTTCAAAAAACCACCTCTACAGCAGAGGGTGGAAACCCCAATGGAGCGTGTCCTTTTCAACAGGAGCAAGAAGAATGGGAATAACCATGTATATAAAAAGTTAACGAACCAGGTTCAAACTATCAAAATTTTAAAGGTAGAGCTCTCCCCCACCAAAACCCAACATAAGTTATTAGAAATCACAAATTATAACCGCTGCAACCGCACATAGTCATAAAATTACATAGCTTGACACAAACCTGTAGGGGAAAAATAGAGGCAAAGAGGGAAGTGGAAGGCGGGAATGGGGAGGAAGGGAGGGAGGGGGAACGGGAATGTAGACGGGGGAAGGGGAGGGGGGTATACGGAAGGGGGGGGGGGGAAAGAAAGACCAAGCATGAAATAAATCAATCATTTAGTGAGCCATGCTATAGACAACGTGACCGGAGAGGGTCCCAAACCTTGGGGGTCAAGGCTATGCAAACCATACTAGTTTTAAAAGGGAAGATTTAATTATTTGTAAACAGTCACCCATCTTCCCCCAGGTCAGGGTTCCTCTTTCTTCGGCCTCTCCAGCCGCCAGCTCTCTTGCCACGCCTCCCTTGGACCCTTCGTTCTCTTGGTGCCGTCTGAAAAATGTTGAACCCACGAACACCCGGCCAGTCTGGAAAAGATATGGAGACACCGGGAATCCCTAAAGCCGAGAGGAACTTCTGGTACTCCCTTGGATGCGACATATAGAACCATTGACCCTCCCGCCGCACTTGAAGGCGGAATGGGTATCCCCATGAGTAGGTCAGTTCTTGTTCCCTGAGGATATCCAAGATCGGTCTCAGAGCCCTCCTCTTCTGGAGGGTCCTACGCGACAGATCCGCCAATAGTTGTATCTGTTCCCCTTGGTATGATAAATCGTCAAGTCGTCTGGAATGAGACAGTACTTCATCCTTAATCTGATATCTGTGAAACCGACAAATGACATCTCTAGGCCTATCTCCATCCGCAGGGGGGGGGCCCAGTGATCTATGGGCTCTGTCAAATTCTATTGGCGATTCGGAAGGCACGTTCCGTATTTTATTAAAGAGGTGTTGTAGGGTGATGTTCAACTCTTTAGCTGGCACTGTTTCAGGTAGACCCCGGACCCTAATATTTTGCCGTCTCTCCCTGTTTTCTAGGTCTTCCAGCGAGTCTAAGAATGCCTCAAAGTCTCTGGACTGATCAGTTAGTTGGTTTTCTAGGTTTAGAATCTTGACCAGCATAGTCTGGTCTTCAGTTTTTTGACCACATAGTCTAGGCTTAGGGTCTTGATCAACATTGTATGGTCTTCGGTATTTGATCATGTAGTGTAGGCGTAGGAGCTTGACTGGTATAGTCTGGTCTTCGGTAATAGATCATGTAGTCAAGGTTTAGGATCTCGACTGGTGTAGTCTGGTTTTTGATATTTGATAAATAATCTAGGCTGAGGATCTTGACAGGTATAGTATGGACTTCAATATTTCACCACATAGTCTAGACTTAGGAACCTGACCGGTGTAGTCTGGTCTTCGGTATTTGATCAGCTAGTTTAGGCTTAGGATCTTGACCAGCATAGTCTGGTCTTCAGTTTTTGACCACATAGTCTAGGCTTAGGATCTTGATCAACATTGTATGGTCTTCGGTATTTGATCAGCTAGTCTAGGCTTAGGATCTTGACCAGCATAGTCTGGTATTCAGTATTTGACCACATAGTCTAGGCTTAGGATCTTGATCAACATTGTATGGTCTTCGGTATTTGATCATGTAGTATAGGCGTAGGAGCTTGACTGGGATGGTCTGGTCTTCGGTAATAGATCATGTAGTCAAGGTTTAGGATCTCGACTGGAATAATCTGCAGTATTTGATCATGTAGTCTAGGTTTAGGACTGGGGTAGTCTGGTTTTTGGTATTTGATAAATAATCTAGGCTGAGGATCTTGACAGGTATAGTCTGGACTTCAATATTTCACCACATAGTCTAGACTTAGGAACCTGACTGGTGTAGTCTGGTCTTCAGTATTTGACCACATAGTCTAGGTTTAGGATCTGGATCAACGCTATATGATCTTCAGTATTTGATCATGTAGTGTTTGTTGGCTTAGGAGCTTGACTGGTTAAGTCTGGTCTTTGGTGATAGATCATGTAGTCAAGGCTTGGGATCTTCACTGGCATAGTCCGTGGTATTTGATCACATAGTCTAGGTTTAGCATCTTGATGGCGTAGTCTGGTCTTTGGTATTTGATCAAGTAGTCTAGGCTCAGGATCTGGAATGATGTAGTCTGGTTTCCAGTATTTGACCGCATAGTCTAGGCTTAGTATCTTTTTTTGTAGTCAATATGACTCAGGTCTTCTTCAGCAAGGCGGCTATCACTTCGCCCTTGTGCTCGCAGGCCTGCTTCCTCTTCATATGTGGTGGCAACTTTGCTCCTTCCCTAACAATCTGAGTATTTGTACTTTGCTGCTGTGCCACAACTACCACCTGTCCCATCATCCCTCCGTCTGAATCTCTTCCCTCAAGGAAACAGCTGTGTTGGTAATCAGTTCTAAGTGATTCCTTTGACCAGCAGATGGCGATGTTCCTCCACAGGCAATATTAGATCTAACTGTTTGCATCTGATGTTGTTTCCACTCCCTTACATAGCTGCTGTCTGTACTGTGGCTCAGCTCCTATTGAAGTGAATGGGGTCTGCGCTGGGCGCTGTTCACTACTCGACACTCTGTCCACCTAAGAGTTACCAACATGTAATCAGTGAGGATGTCGGACGCCCCCAACAATCTGATATTGATGACCGATCCTCCAGTGTCTTTACCACAAGCGGCTCAGCTCAGCCCTCACTGATTGTTTTGGAGCCACATAAATACATAACGCACGGAGGATTTATGCTTTCTCCGATTGCTGAGCTCGCTGTTATTGCTCTGATTATTTACTTTTGACATGTAATGAAATCCTAGAAGTGTGCGGCACAATAACCCGCCGCTGTAATTCCCCGGCCCTGGACTGCTTACCACGCCAATTATTCCTCCCTAATTACATAGTGACAGTGTTATCGATTCCGATCATATTTAATGTACACAGGCCGCGTAATGAAGCGAGTGGGGCTCAATATACCTCATATCCCACCTATGAAGATGCAGAACAATCATCTCCAATCTGATGGATGAGCCGACGGAGGAAGGCGCGCAGGGCGCAAACGCTGCAACATTCATGTGCTGGATGTCTCTATATACCTTTACACATCTCTGTATACCTCCGTGTGTCTTTATGAGCCTCTGTACATCTCTATATATCTCAGTATAAGTCCCTGTAATGTTGGCTTCACACCATGGTTTTTGCCTCTCAGAGTGGATCCTGGTTTTTGCAGGATTCTGTTTCTGCTGCTGTCCATGGTGCTGAAGTCTTCCTGTGTCTTCTCCGCCGCTGTGCATAGTGCTGAAGTCTTCCTGTGTCTGCTCTGCCACTGTCCATGGTGCTGAAGTCTTCCTGTGTCTTCTCCGCCGCTGTCAATGGTGCTGAAGTCTGCCTGTGTCTGCTCTGCCACTGTCCATAGTGCTGAAGTCTTCCTGTGTCTGCTCTGCCTCTGTCCATGGTGATGAAGTCTTCCTGTGTCTGCTCTGCCGCTGGCCATGGTGCTGAAGTCTTCCTGTGTCTGCTCTGGCCGCTGTCCATGGTGCTGAAGTCTTCCTGTGTCTGCTCTGCCGCTGTCCATGGTGCTGAAGTCTTCCTGTGTCTGCTCTGCCGCTGTCCATGGTGCTGAAGTCTGCCTGTGTCTGCTCTGCCACTGTCCATAGTGCTGAAGTCTTCCTGTGTCTGCTCTGCCGCTGTCCATGGTGCTGAAGTCTGCCTGTGTCTGCTCTGCCGCTGTCCATGGTGATGATGTCTTCCTGTGTCTGCTCTGCCGCTGTCCATGGTGCTGAAGTCTTCCTGTGTCTTCTCCGCCGCTGTCAATGGTGCTGAAGTCTGCCTGTGTCTGCTCTGCCACTGTCCATGGTGCTGAAGTCTTCCTGTGTCTTCTCTGCCGCTGTCAATGGTGCTGAAGTCTGCCTGTGTCTGCTCTGCCACTGTCCATAGTGCTGAAGTCTTCCTGTGTCTGCTCTGCCTCTGTCCATGGTGATGAAGTCTTCCTGGGTCTGCTCTGCCGCTGGCCATGGTGATGAAGTCTTCCTGTGTCTGCTCTGCCGCTGTCCATGGTGCTGAAGTCTTCCTGTGTCTGCTCTGCCGCTGTCCATGGTGCTGAAGTCTGCCTGTGTCTGCTCTGCCGCTGTCCATGGTGATGAAGTCTTCCTGTGTCTGCTCTGCCGCTGTCCATGGTGCTGAAGTCTTCCTGTGTCTGCTCCACCGCTGTCCATGGTGCTGAAGTCTTCCTGTGTCTGCTCTGCCGCTGACTCCCTTGTTATGTGCGCTGGATCACCCCGGATTCATTTCTGCCCGGTTTTGTCCGATTTTTTAACTGGAGACAATAAATGCTGCAGGCTCCTGTTTTGGGGATGAGGAAAAACCGAAAAAAAACGAAAATGGCACAGAATACACAAAACCGGATGACCAAATAGGACCAATCCGCCACCAAAGGGATATATGGGAGGCAAAACCAGATCCGGTTCTGTCCGGTTCAAACAAAACCATGGTATGAAGCCTGCCTAAGTCTCGATAAAACCAATTTAACCAATTTTTGCACTAATTACCTCAATTTTGTATCTAAACTTTATCCAGCAGTAATGCCGTTTAACCCTTTCCTGACATTGGATGTGTATGATGGGCTCTCAGTAGCTGAACCTGCATCAAGCCCAGCACAACCATTGTGTTATTCTCGTAATAAGAAGCAAAATCATCCCCAAAATCGTATTGCTAAAACCCTCAGCTCCCCAAAGTAAAGCTAATGATGTCATTGGAAACTAACAGTGATGAGTGATGAGTGAGCACTAACATGCTCGGGTGCTCGGTACTAGAAACGAGAACTTGACTTCCATTACACTTGGCACACTAGTCAAGCCTGTCTGAGCATCCAACAGCTGGCTTTGAGCATGGTAGTGCCGGCTCATCACTAGTAGTCACTCTACATTTGTAGTAGCCTCCGTGCCTCCTTCTCAACATTGTGGTCACGAGCGTGGTTTAGCGGATGAGGGAATGGAAGCAGGATGGAAATAATGAACAAGCTAGTCTGGCCCTGGATTTGGGTCCCTGGATATCCCTGTACCCAGAGGTACTTCTGATGGTGAGGAGGTCTATGCCACCACCCTTGCCCTCTGCTCCTCAACCAGCCCTGCGTTACTCCCCCTCACCTCCCACCACGGACCGAGATACACAGCATCTTCCACTGAAGAAAAGCACCTAGAAGCTTCGGCATGAGTGTAAAGACGTCTTTAGCTCACACGGTCAAGGCTCAGTGAAACTCTATCAGTGACACCTGATGGAAGAAAGTGAAACTAATTAAAGGCTGAGGGAGCGGAGATCTGAATGAACTGACCCTACCCCCACCTGCAGAGCCGCACATAACATAGACTACAGCTAGGGATGAGCGAGTATACTTGTAACTATTCAGTATTCGCCGAATAGTACAGTATTCGGGCTCCTCGCTACTTCGCGAGTTTCCTTGTGATTACTCGTTAGGAGTAGCGAATAGTACATTCACTTTCGCAGTCTATCTATATACACTGCGAAAGTGAAATAAAAATTAATAAAAGGTGTTCAAAATAAAAAAATGCCATACCCTCCTATCCGATGGCTGTCCCGGGACCTGAAAATAACACATTCCGCTGGGCTGCCAGGACCTTAGGTCTGATGACCAATCAGATAGTTGGTAGCGATCAGGTGGTGTGTGACGTCACAAACCACCTGATCGTTACCAGCCATCTGATTGGCCATAAGACTTAAGGTCATGGCAGCCCATAGATCTTCAGACACATCGATGGCCTGCCAGGACCTTAAGTCTGAAAACCAATCAGATGGACGGTAGCGATCAGGTGGTGTGTGACGTGAATGTTCACCCCTGACTGCATTGTGCCCGCTGTACCTATGATGGAGGAGGATAATGCTCCAGGCTTCTATCAGGGGTCATCATTGGGCCCTTAGTACCAGTGATGGGAAATCTTAATCTTTTGCACAAGACATTGTGGATATTTATGGCTTTAGTTTTGTGGGAAGAGTTTGGGGAAGACTGTTCTCTGTTTCCCATGTATGAGCCCAGTGCACAAGGTCCATACAGATATGGAGAAAAGAGCCTGGACCCTATCCCCTTCCAATACCACAGAGTCTGGACCTCAGCCCCATCCAATACCAGAGAACCCGGACCTCAGCCCCATCCAACACCACAGAGCCCGGACCTCAGCCCCATCCAACACACCAGAGCCCGGATCTCAGCCCTATCCAACACCAGAGAGCCCAGACCTCAGCCCCATCCAACACCACAGAGCCCGGACCTCAGCTCTATCCAACACCACAGAGCCCAGACCTCAGCCCCATCCATCACCACAGAGCCTAGACCCCAACCCCATCGAACACCACACAGCCCGGACCCCAGCCCCATCAAATACCACAGAGCCCAGACCTCAGCTCCATCCGACACCACAGAGTCTAGACCCCAACCCCATCCAACACCACAGAGCCCAGACCTCAGCGTCATCCAACACCACAGAGCCCAGACCCCAGCCTTATCCAACACCACAGAGCCAAGAACTCAGCCCCATCCAACACCACAAAGCCCGGACCTCAGCTCTATCCAACACCACAGAGCTCGGACCTCAGCCCCATCCAACACCACAGAGCTCGGACCCCAGCCCCATTAAACACCACAGAGCTCGGACCTCAGCCCCATGCAACACCACAGAGCCCAGACCTCAGCCCCCATCCAACATCACAGAGCCCAGACCTCAGCCCCCATCCAACAGCACAGAGCCTGGACCTGAGCCCCATCCAACGCCACAAAACCCAGACCTCAGCCCCATCCAACACTACAGAGCCCGGACCTCAACCCCATCCAACAGCACAGAGCCCGGACCTCAGCCCCATCCAACACCACAAAGCCCGGACCTCAACCCCATCCAACAGCACAGAGCCCAGACCTCAGCCCCATCCAACACCACAAAGCCCGGACCTCAGCCCCATCCAACACCACAGAGCCTGGACCTCAGCCCCATCTAACACCACAGAGCCCGGACCTCAACCCCATCCAACACCACAGAGCCTGGACCTCAGCCCCATCCAACACCACAGAGCCCGGACCTCAGCCCCATCCAACACCACAGAGCCCGGACCTCAGCCCCATCCAACACCACAGAGCCCGGACCTCAGCCCCATCCAACACCACAGAGCCCGGACCTCACCCCCATCCAACACCACAGAGCCCGGACCTCAGCTCCATCCAACACCACAGAGCCCGGACATCAGCTCCATCCAACAGCACAGAGCCCGGACCTCAGCCCCATCCAATACCACAGAGCCCAGACTTCAGCCCCATCCAATACCAGAGAACCCGGACCTCAGCCCCATCCAACACCACAGAGCCCGGACCTCAGCCCCATCCAACACCTCAGAGCCCGGACCTCAGCCCCATCCAACACCACAGAGCCCGGACCTCAGCCCCATCCAACACCACAGAGCCCGGACCTCAGCCCCATCCAACACCAGAGAGCCTGGACCTCATCCCCATCCAACACCACAGAGCCCGGACCTCAGCCCCATCCAACACCACAGAGCCCAGACCTCAGCCCCATCCAACACCACAGAGCCCAGACCTCAGCCCCATCCAACACTACAGAGCCCAGACCTCAGCCCCATCCAACACCACAGAGCCCGGACCTCAGCCCCATCCAACACCACAGAGCCCGGACCTCAGCCTCATCCAACACCACAGAGCCCGGACCTCAGCTCCATCCAACACCACAGAGCCCGGACCTCAGCCCCAAACGCCTCCAAAATCTTCTAGAAATCCTTCCTCGGAGAGCGGGAGCCGTTCTGTCTCCATATCAATGTGTATGTCTGTAGGGGAGGAGTAGATTCTCCGGGCCACAGATTACTGCTGTTCCCGATGTGCCGGGTCCTGTGAATCGATTCACACCCGCACTAACACTATCTGAAACGTGTGATATTTCTGAGTTTCCCTCTTGTAATGACACCGCCTGCACATACACATCGTCTCCGTGCCGCAGGGGCCGCCTTGTGTTTATGGCCGCGTCCCATCTTCCCGGTAATGCCATAAATCAATATAATCTGCTCTCATTAGAGTGAGGTCAGCCCGGCGCAGAAATTACCCTTGTTCTTAATGTCTCTCTCACTCACTGTCCCATAATTAATACCAATAACCAATCTTACTACGTTCCAGTGTCGCAGATAAATGGATTTGTTACATATAAACTTCTAAACATTCATTAGAATGAAAAAATGCTGCGGCCACGAAGACCAAGAGGGAAATGTCTGACGGAAGTTGCTATAAATACGGGTAAAGGGTCCGGAAATCATATGGTGCTTTACCGGTATTTTAGACAAACAGACTCAGATATGACTTTAAGGAAGATAGTGAAGTAATTTTATTAAAAAGACTAATATAGGATACACAAGAAGAAGTCAGCGCTGGAATAACCTGTCTGTGTCATGATTCTACCATATTATAATGCTTAGACAATAGAAGCATGAGCCTGGCTAATTGTTTACAAACATGATTCATCTATGACCCTGAAGTGGCCAGATCCTGGGATTACACGAGCCATCTGTAAACACAAATACGTCCGACAATATGATGTGGATAAAACTTATAAATCAACATCAGTATCTTGAACACAGTATTTTGTTACAATGACCGCATTGTCAATTTGTCAGTTTGTGTCACGAGGTGGTAGAGTGGAGAGGGAAATGAGGCAAGATGGTAAAATGGGCAAAGGCATTCAGGGGAGCTAGTCTGACCCTTAGACTGAGGTTCCTTAACTCACCCTGCTCATATAGTAAATAATCCATAGTGTCACTGCTCTTACAGTAAAGAATCCATCGTCTCACTGCTCTTACAGTAAAGAATCCATCGTCTTACTGCTCATATAGTAAATAATCCATAGTGTCACTGCTTACAGTAAATAATCCATAGTGTCACTGCTCTTACAGTATAGAATCCATAGTGTCACTGTTCTTACAGTAAAGAATCCATAGTCTCAGTGCTCATACAGTATAGAATCCATAATGTCACTGCTCATACAGTAAATAATCCATAGTGTCACTGCTCTTACAGTAAATAATCCATAGTGTCTCTGCTCTTACAGTAAATAATCCATAGTGTCACTGCTCTTACAGTAAATAATCCATAGTGTCACTGCTCTTACAGTAAGGAATCCATAGTGTCACTGCTCTTACAGTAAATAATCCATAGTGTCTCTGCTCTTACAGTAAATAATCCATAGTGTCTCTGCTCTTACAGTAAATAATCCATAGTGTCACTGCTCTTACAGTAAATAATCCATAGTGTCACTGCTCTTACAGTAAAGAATCCATAGTCTCACTGCTCTTACAGTAAATAATCCATAGTGTCACTGCTCTTACAGTAAATATTTCTTAGTTTCACTGCTCTTATGGTAAAGAATCCATAGTCTCACTACTCTTATGGTAAAGAATCCATAGTCTCACTACTCGTTTAGTATCACTGCTCCTACAGTAAAGATTCCTAGTCTCACTGATTATTCAGCAAAGAATCTGTAGCATGACTATTTGTTCAGCACATATTCCAGTCTCCCTGCTCATGCCACAATAGTCTTACTACTCTTAATATAAACACTTTCATGGTCTCGCAGCTATTAAAGTGATGGTGATGGGACCCTTCCTCCAGATATAGACAATGCCCCTATCATTGTTGCAGGCCTGGGTTTATAAGGATTGACAAACTGTCATTGGTTTGGGTAGCACAATGAACAGTAGCTTCATTCCAGATGTATTAACAGCTCGGTGTTACAGTGATTTGATGGTTGAACCAGTGGTGCGGCCATTTCTTCAAAGTGTCCCAGGAGCCATTGTACCAATTTTTCAATATGACAATATAAGACAGTATGTTGCTGGTGCTACTGTGAACAGCCAGCATGGCCTGAAACTACTCCTGAAACTACTCCCATGGCTGAAGCGTCTTCAGACTTGTCTCCCATGTCTGCAGCATCTCTATACTTGTCTCCAATGGCTGCAGCATCTCCAGACTTGTCTCCCTTAGCTGCAGCATCTCCAGACTTGTCTCCCATGGCTGCAGCATCTCTGGACTTGTCTCCAATGGCTGCAGCATCTCCATCCTTGTCTCCCTTAGCTGCATCATCACTGGACTTGTCTCCAATGGATGCAGCATCTTCAGACTTGTCTCCAATGGCTGCAGCATCACTAGACATGTCTCCCATGGCTGCAGTATCACTGGACTTGTCTCCAATGGCCGCAGCATCTTCAGACTTGTCTCCAATGGCTGCAGCATCACTAGACTTGTCTCCCATGGCTGCAGCATCTCCAGACTTGTCTCTCATGACTGCAGCATTTCTGGATTTGTCTCTAATGGCTGCAGCATCACTGTACTTGTCTCCAATGGCTGCAGCATCTCCAGACTTGTCTCCCTTAGCTGCAGTATCACTGGACATGTCTCCAATAGCTGCAGCATCTCCAGACTTGTCTCCCATGGCTACAGCATCACTGGACATTTCTCCAATAGCTGCAGCATCTCCAGCCTTGTCTCCCTTGGCTGTAGCATCACTGGATTTGTCTCCTATGGATGCAGCATCTCCAGATTTATCTCCTGTGCATGAAGCATCTCCAGATTAGTCTCCCATGGCTGCAGTATCACTGGACTTGTCTCCCATGGCTGCAGCATCTCCAGACTTGTCTCCCATGGCTGCAGCATCTCCAGACTTGTCTCCCATAGCTGCTGCATCTCCAGACTTGTCTCCCATGGCTGCAGCATGTCTGGACTTGTCTCCAATGGCTGAAGCATCTCCAGATTTGTCTCCTGTGGATGAAGCATCTCCAGATTTGTCTCCTGTGGATGAAGCATCTCCAGACTTGTCTCCCATAGCTGCAGCATCTCCAGGCTTGTCTCCAATAGCTGCAGCATCTCCAGATTTGTCTCCCTTAGCTGCAGCATCACTGGACTTGTCTCCAATGGCTGCAGTATCACTGGACTTGTCTCCCATGGCTGCAGCATGTCCAGACTTATCTCCCTTAGCTGCAGTGTCTCTGGATTTGTCCCCATCAGGCACAACGTGGACGTCATTGGTCGGTGATTACACAGTTGCTGCCAGAAGTGGATCTTGAAATTTAAGTGCAGAACCTTCCTCGGCCACCATTAGTAACCTCATTGGTAACAGCTGAGGCTAGAAGTGCCGGGATTTCTGCACGAGGCTTGGAAACTTTTTGTATCATTTGCAGATCATTAACGTCTCCAGCCTGTGATTTTCATCCCTCACCGACTTTTCCTTCTTGGTGTTGTGTTGTTGATATAGAGGAGGATATAGTGGAGCAAATTCAAGAATCTGTGTACACGTTTCACCCGTGGATAATGCATTTGACCATAAGTCAGTATATTCCAGGAGGCAGTCACCCAGGCGTCCTCACCAGGTCAAGATGTCCAATTATCTCATGAGCGAGTGCTACGTGCTGTTTTGGGCTGTCTGCGGTCTATAATGGTGCATCTGTAATTAAATGTGTGTGAAATTCCTTTGGAACTGTATGAGTTAATGTCAGTTCTGCTGTGTGCTGCGCTATGGTGACAGATTAAGTGAACTTTAAAGGTACCGTCACACGCGGCAATTTTGCAAGCAATTTCACTGGCAATTTGCTGGTTGCAGTGAAATCATGGATACATGGTTCTGTTTTGTTGCCGTGTAGAAATGGAACAATGTGTCCATGATTTCACTGCAACCAGCAAATTGCCAGTGAAATTGCTTGCAAAATTGCCGCGTGTGACGGTACCTTAAGTGTGATTCACCTGGAATCTCGTCCCCTGGCCTTTAAATAGCTTCTCCCTCCACAAGGTGGCGTCGCTGTTAGAGTTTTCACGTCTTTGTGGATGTGGGTGCCTGTGCTGTAGTCTTTGAATCTCTTTCTTTTGCTGGAGTGACTGCTGACCCCAGTCTGTGGTGGATGGAGGTGAGGGTTCAAACCAGGGGCGGACCTACCGTGGTGCAGCTGGTTCAGCTGCACCAGGGCCCCAACCGGCTAGGGGGCCCCTCAAGCCTGCAGGGTGGCCCCCAACCGACCCCCATGACCCTGTCTCAGAGGAGAGGGGGTTAACTGAGGGAAGCTTCCTGCTTCCCTTGGGTGATCCCGCCCCACCTCTCTCTGCCGCCCCGGCTCCCAGGACTGTGCGGCCAGGCGCAGGTAGGAGCCGCAGCACCTATTGCACCCCCTCCCGAACGTCCCCCCGCTCCTCGCCATCAGCTGCTGCACCAGGGCCCTCTGGACACAAGGTCCGCCACTGGTTCAAACATAGGGCGGGTTGAGGAGTTGAGGGAGAGGGTGGTGACTCACACCTCCTCACCATCAGAGGTACCTCTGAGGACAGGGTCAGGGTTAGACCAGATACTCAGTTACCTTGCCCGCAATGGCATCTTGTTTACTATTCCCTCATCCTCCACAGCGAGACCCCGACCCTCGTGATCTACGGCTCCCCTCCTCTCAGCAAGCGAGACACACGAGGCCGCAGCCTCTGCTCCATCTATCAGCGAGCGTACGGCGGCTCAGCACTAACTAGGAAAATTAAATCAAACACCGTTGCTTATGGAGCATTAGAAAAGCAGGAATTATTCACCTTCAGCTCCGTGTTCTGCACCGGGGAAAATCTGATTTTGCAAATTGCCATTTTCATTCGCCTCATTTTACAAAGAGCTTTAATAGGTGGAAATCTCCATTAAAAACAAGAAAAAAATGGCGTTTCCACTTACTGCTACATCTGGTGTAAACGACGGCTGTTTCTCAGGTCGCTTGTTAAAATGAAAGCAGGCGGCTACATTTCTGTTACAACAACGTTCACCGGGTCCTGAACGGCCGGCGCCGATTAATGGGACGTATTGCCTAGGTTTTATAGGAAAGTTCCTATGGGTGTATTTCCTATTATTTATATAGTGCAAACATATACCGTAGTGCAGTACACATAGAGCACTCACCTGTCTAACTGCCTATCAGGAAAAAGAGGTAAAATACAACAATCTGTAGAGCAGGATCCACATCATCCGGAATGAGGCTGTTCATCCAATCATATTGCTTTCAGTGTTCTACAATCAATCACCGCCAAGAATATTGTAACGAGGTTCACAAAATAAACTAGTTAAAACACATAAAAAGTATGTCAAATGCACCATATGCTGGATTCTACCTGACCCTGGGTTTCACCTGTATGCTTCTTCACAGGCTTGCCCCAGGCAGAAGCCAACAGGTGAAACCCAGGGAAGGGTAAGAATCGGCATACAATGTGTTTGATATAATGTTTGTATTATTTTATCTCTTTTTACTCTGAAGCGAGTTGGGCCACTCTATTGAACTTTGCCTTTTTTCTGACCTCACTGTTGTCCTTCTGGTGGAAAGAGTGCAGGTAAATAATTATAGGGATTTGATTAACTGCCTGATTATAGTGCACACAGGTGCAAGTAGGGGGAAAGGAGAAAGTTCGGGTTCATGCACATTGACAGTTTTTCTCATAACAATGTTCCCTATAAAATGTACTTTCCTCTTAAAACTACAGCTATGTGAGTGACAACAGTCCGACCTCCTGCTCCATACCAACACACAAGAAGTAGATAGCCACCGGTCCCTTATATCTCACAGAAACAAAGACTAAGAGGAGACTTAATAGCAGTCTACAAACATCTCAAGGGCTGTCACACTGTAGAGGGATCAGCTTATTCTAGGGCTGTCACACTGTAGAGGGATCAGCTTATTCTAGGGCTGTCACACTGTAGAGGTACCGGCTTTATTCTAGGGCTGTCACACTGTAGAGGGATCGGCTTTATTCTAGGGCTGTCACACTGTAGAGGGATCAGCTTATTCTAGGGCTGTCACACTGTAGATGTATCAGCTTATTCTAGGGTTGTCACACTGTAGAGGGATCGGCTTTATTCTAGGGCTGTCAAACGGTAGAGGGATCAGCTTATTCTAGGGCTGTCACACTGTAGAGGAATCGGCTTTATTCTAGGGCTGTCACACTATAGAGGGATTGGCTTTATTCTAGGGCTGTCTCACTGTAGAGCGATCAGCTTTATTCTCATTTGCACAAGGAAAGACTAGAAGTAATGGGACGAAACTGATTGTGAGGAGACACAGATGAGTTATTAGAAGAACGTTTTGACAGTGAGGGTGGCCAAGAGATGTGGCAAGTTCTTCTTCAATGGAAGTCTTCATACAGAGGCTGGACAGACATCTGTCTGGAATGATTAGTGAATCCTGCTTTGAGAAGGGGGTAAGACCAGATGATCCAGGAAGTCCCGTCACATGATGACCCAGGAGGTCCCTTCACACAATGACCCAGGAGGTCCCGTCACATGATGACCCAGGAGGTCCCTTCACACAATGACCCAGGAGGTCCCGTCACATGATGACCCAGGAGGTCCCTTCACATGGTGACCTGGGAGGTCTCTTGACATGGTGAACCTGGAGGTCCCTTTTAACTCTACCATTCTATGATTCTATGTGTCATGTCCTCCAACAAAGCCAAACTCTTTCCACATAACCAAGCAGTTACATACCCCATAACAATTAAGTGCAACCAAAATGCCCCATAACAGTACAGCCACATAACTCTATACAGAAAGAAATAAAGCCTAATCCACTGAAGCCTGACCCATACATTACTGGTTCCTTTACAGACTAGAATGTCCCTAGCTGCAAAAAAAGAAATCACATCTTAGACCTGGCTCCCTAAAAGGCCATCAAGCTTTTGCTCTTTACTCCCGAGGAACCAGAGGGGAGGTCACTACACACAACTAACCAGGATAAGGAAAGTGTGCAGGACTAGACAAAAACCAAAGGTGAGCAACATAAAGCATGTGCAGAAGGGGAAGAATGGGAAGTAATAAATGCAATCAAGGGAAAACCTACTGCAAACCTAACTGAAAACGGAAGGAAGGTGTAAGGAAGGAAAAAGAGAAATACACAGAGCAAAATGCCTTATCCGCTTGATTGGAAATGTTTAACACAAATCCATATAGAAATATAGCCATCAGAGAAGGCAGGTGAAAGGAAAGTATAAATAGCCCCTCCCGGTACATGATAGGACAGAGACAAAATAAACAAGTGAGCGCACCTGACTAACCACAAACCAAAAAAGGAAGCAGAGATGAAAGAACGTCAGCATTTGGACAGACACCAACCAGACTGTAGCTCAGTGTGGAACGAAACCAACCTCAGAGCTAAAAGCCAATGGATAAAGTCCCGGGGTGTGACACCCTCAATAACAGTGCCTGGATGTTTCCATAAAACAACAGTGCAGATGCATCTCTCAATAACAGTGCCACCTTTACTTATAATAGTGTCTTATATATAACTCATACCTAGCAATAACACAGAATGGAAAAAGCAACTGAGTCTCATCCTTCCGCTGTCTCACCAGGGATTAGGTTATTCGTGCCTTCGGGGCTACCAGGGTCATCTACTCCAGACCAGCAGCACCCCGCTATTGGCAGGGACTCACCAAAAAATGAATAATAGTAAGTTTAGAAAGCTAACCGAGTGCAGCAAAGTGTGTAGCCAGGTGACCAGATTGTCCCAACCTGGGTATCTTCCAGCCAAATCTTAGTATCCTAGGCTGAACTCCTGTAAAATATGATCCAGGTTATGATCTTCTAACCGGACTGAAGCCCCCAGGCTGAAGTCATGCAGCATATATCTACTGGTGACTGAAGCAAGTTCTTTTTAAAAGCTGGAGCCTTCATCTCAGGGTATTGTGGTCTAACAAGACTGGTGGAATAAGGCTGTTTTCTTATTGGTTGGAAGTTCAATCCGACTGCATACTTTTCATCTGAATGATGTAGACAGAAGGGGGCTGAAGTCATTTACATTCACTTAGCAATCCACAAACTAAAACAATGGAGGCTCCAATAAGTCTGATAAGAAACAATGACTTACTTCTGATGAGATAACAAACAAAAGAGCAATACATCTGGCCTAATTAAGAATATTTAGCCCACGACACAGATGGCATTATGCTGTGTTGTCACACATGTTTTCTATTATAATGTGTTAAATGCTAAAAAAAAATGATACGTTCTGGTCACCCGGGTCTCTTTGTTTTCTCTCTTTCTTCCCTGACTTTCATTCTGGCAGAAATACAGAAACGACAATATTAATAAATATTTATCCAAGGTGTTAATTATAACGAGTTCCCGTCTTGTGCATGAAGGAACCTTTGAATTTTCATGCGATTTATGAAAGTAAATAATAACAGAGAGCATCGTTACATGTTTCCTGAGCAACAGACAATTAGCTTTTTTTTTTTTTTAGCAGAAATAATTAGCTTTTTTCCTCAAAAGGTGCGGAATCATTTGTTTCACTGCAACATATTTGTAGGTGGAATTAAGAAATAAAATGGAGAAGTTTAGAATGAATCACTGGGGATTCGGAGCCGGGGCATCTGCTGGATCGGCAAGTTTTAATTAGGAAAGCTGGCAACCGATTTACACGGCCGCGGACGAACATCATAAAAACAATGGAACGTTGACAATGAGACAAAACAATTAATAGGAGGGAAACGGTTTGGTGAATAATAACGTAAATACAACAATCCAGACGTTGATACATCGCTCGGAATGTTGACGGTCTTCATCCTCTCCGATGGTTCGGGAACCAACACCAGCACACGCACTACCTGGAGGAAAGTATGTGCCCCCTCCTCTTAAGGCCACGTCACATGTAACGATATCGTTGCCGATATCGTTCAAAAGTCACGTGTTCTGTGACATCATTGCGTGTGACACTACAAACGATGAACGATCAGTCGGCTGATCGTTCATCGCTTGATTTGAGGACCGGACCTCAAATCTACCGTGACACTGGGAGACGCCTCTCTGCAAGCGCTGGGAGCTGGTATCCAAGGTAAACTGCGGGTAACTAGGCAGCACGCGCTGCCTAGATACCCGATGTATACCTTGGTTACCAGCATTCTCCGCTCACCGGCTGATATCCAAGGTACACAGCGGGACCTTAGTTACCCGCTGTGTACCTTGGATACCAGCCGGTGAGCGGAGAAGGCTGGTAACCAAGGTATACATCGGGTATCTAGGAAGCGTGCGCTGTCTAGTTACCCGCTGTTTACCTTGGAGACCAGCCTGCTCCCACTTACCGCAGCCTGGTAGCGGGAGCAAGACATCGTGGAAACGATATTTAAATCGTTTCCACGATGTCTCTGGTCCATTGATCGCTGGTGAGTCGGCCTGTGTGACAGCTCACCAGCGATCTGAATGATATTGTTAACGATCGCGCGTGCATGTGATCGCTAACAATATCGTTCATCGGATTGATGCGTATGACGTGGCCCTTAGGAACTCACATTTTATATCCATAGGAATTAAAGGGGTTTCCTCAAGTTTGGAAGGTCCTGATTGCTGGGTCTGAACAATGGAACCCCATCAATCCCAAGAACCAGGGCTCTGGACAGTAGAGGTTGATCATGTCTACTCTTCATGGACCACTGTAGATTACCGAGTGCTCCACTGATCTTAAGTGCTCTCATAGAGCGGCACAGCACATGATCAACCTCCAATCCATTCACACGAGGCTCTACAGAGGACCGATCCTTGGGATAAATGAGGTTCCCAGTGGTTTTGACCTCCAGCAATAGGAAAGTCATCTCTTATCTGACGGATATAGGAGAACTTCAAGACTTGAGTATATCGGTTTTATATGCAGTCAGCTCTTCTACACACATAACGTCTCACAATCGTCTTGGAAAGATTCCTACTAGATTTTGGGAGCATCTGTGGGAATATTTTCCCTTCATCCAGAAAAAGTATTTGTGAGGTGACACAGTTATTGGAGGAGGCCGGGCTCAATATCTCTGTGGTGTTGGATGGGGCTGAGGTCTGGGCTCTGTGGTTATAGATTGTTCGGGCACTATGGTGTTGGATGAGGCTGAGTTACAGGCTATATGGTGTTCGAGGGACCTGGGGTCTGGACTGGGGCTGAGGTCTGAGCACTGTGGTGTTGGACAGTGCTGGGATTTGGGCTCTGTGGTGTTGGATGGGGCTGAGGTCTGGGCTCTGTGGTGTTGGATGGGGCTGAGGTCGGGGCTCTGTGGTATTGGATGGGGCTGAGCTGAGGTCCAGGCTCTTTGGTGTTGGTTGGTGCTGGGGTCCAGGCTCTATGGTGTTGAAAGGATCTGGGTTCTGGACTGGGGCTGAGGTCTGGACTCTGTGGTGTTGGATGGAGCTGGGGTCCGGGCTCTGTGGTGTTGGTTGGTGCTGGGGCTAAGCTCTGTGGTGTTGGATGGGCTGAGGTCCAGTCTCTGTGGTGTTGGATGGGGCTGAGGTCCAGTCTCTGTGGTGTTGGATGGAGCTGAGGTCCGAGTTCTGTGGTGTTGGATGGGGCTGAGGTCTAGTCTCTGTGGTGTTGGATGGGGCTGAGGTCTAGTCTCTGTGGTGTTGGATGGGGCTGAGGTCTAGGCTCTGTGGTGTTGGATGGGGCTGAGGTCTGGGCTCTGTGGTGTTGGATGGGGCTGAGGTCCAGGCTCTGTGCTGTTGGATGGGGCTGAGGTCCAGGCTCTGTGGTGTTGGATGGGGCTGAGGTCCGGGCTCTGTGGTGTTGGACTGGGTTGAGGTCCAGTCTCTGTGGTGTTGGATGGGGCTGAGGTCCAGACTCTGAGGTGTTGGATGGGGCTGAGGTCTAGTCTCTGTGGTGTTGGATGGGCTGAGGTCTAGTCTCTGTGGTGTTGGATGGGGCTGAGGTCTAGGCTCTGTGGTGTTGGATGGGGCTGAGGTCTGGGCTCTGTGGTGTTGGATGAGGCTGAGGTCTGGGCTATGTGGTGTTGGATTGGGTTGAGGTCCAGTCTCTGTGGTGTTGGATGGGGCTGAGGTCCGGGTTCTGTGGGGTTGGATGGGGTTGAGGTCCCGTCTCTGTGGTGTTGGTTGGGGCTGGACTCCGAGCTCTGTGGTTTTGGATGGGGTTGAGGCCCAGGCTTTCTGGTGTTGAATGGGGCTGAAGTCCAGACTCTGAGGTATTGGATGAGCTTGAGGTCCGGGCTCTGTGTTGTAGGATGAGGCTGAGGTCCAGGCTTTGTGGTGTAGATTTGGCTGAGGTCCAGGCTCTATGGTGTTGGATGGGGCTGAGGTCTGGGCTCTGGGGTGTTGGATGGGGCTAAGGTCCGGGCTCTGTGGTGTTGGATGGGGTTGAGGTCCGGGCTCTGTGGTGTTGGATGGGGCTGAGGTCTGGGCTCTGTGGTGTTGGATGGGGCTGGGGTCTGGGCTCTGTGGTGTTGGATAGGGCTGGGGTCCGGGCTCTGAAGTGTTGGATGGGGCTTGGGGTCCCGGCTCTGTGGTGTTGGATGAGGCTGAGGTACAGGCTCTATGGTGTTGAAAGGACCTGGGGTCTGGACTGAGACTGAGGTCTGGACTCTGTGGTGTTGAATAGTGCTGGGTCCGGGCTCTGTGGTTTTGGATGAGGCTGAGTTCTGGGCTCTGTGGTGTTGGATGGGGCTGAAGTCTGGGTTCTGTGGTGTTGGATGAGGTTGAGATCCGGGCTCTGTGGTCCGAACTCTGTGGTGTCGGATGAGGCTGGGGTCTGGGCTCTGTGGTGTTGGATGGAGTTGAGGTCCGGGCTCTGTGGTGTTGGTTGGTGCTGGGGTCCGAGCTCTGTGGTGTTGGATGGGGTTGAGGTCCAGTCTCTGTGCTGTTGGATGGGGCTGAGGTCCAGTCTCTGTGCTGTTGGATGGGGCTGAGGTCCAGGCTCTGTGCTGTTGGATGGGGCTGAGGTCCAGGCTCTGTGGTGTTGGATGGGGCTGAGGTCCGGGCTCTGTGGTGTTGGATTGGGTTGAGGTCCAGTCTCTGTGGTGTTGGATGGGGCTGAGGTCTGGGCTCTGTGGTGTTGGTTGGGGCTGGGCTCCGAGCTCTGTGGTGTTGGATGGGGTTGTGGTCCAGTCTCTGAGGTGTTGGATGGGGCTGAGGTCCAGCTCTGTGGTGTTAGATTCGGCTGATGTCCGGGCTCTGTGGTGTTGGATGAGGCTGAGGTCCGGGCTCTGTGGTGATGGATGGGGATGGGATCCAGGCTCTGTGGTGTTGGATGAGGCTGAGGTCCAGACTCTGTGATGTTGCATGGGGCTTGGATTTGAGTTCTGTGGTGTTGGATGGAGCTAAGGTCCGGGCTCTGTGGTATTGGAGAAGGATTGGGTAAGGGCTGTGTAGTGTTGGATGGGGCTGAGGTTCGGGCTCTGTGGTGTTGGATGGGGCTGAGGTCTGGGTTCTGTGGTGTTGGATGGAGCTGAGGTCCGGGCTCTGTGGTGCTGGATAGAGCTGAGGTCTGTGCTTTCTGATGCTGGATGTGTCTGAGGTCTGGTCTCTGTAGTGTTGGATGAGGTTGAAGTCCAGGTTGTGCGGTGATGTTTGGGATGGAGTTCCAGGCTTTGTGGTGTTGGATGAGGCTGGGATCCGTTCTCTGTGGTGTTGAATGGGGCTGAGGTCCGGGAGTCTCTGGTGTTAGATGGGGCTGAGGTCCAGGCTCTGTGGTGTTGGATGAGGCTCAGGTCTGGGCTCCATGATATTGGATGGGGCTGAGGTCAGGGCTCTGTGGTGTAGGATGAGGCTCAGGTCTGGGCTCCATGATATTGGATGGGGCTGAGGTCCAGGCTCTGTGGTGTTGGGCTGAAGTCGGGGCTCTGTGGTGTTGGATGGGGCTGAGGTTGGGGCTCTGTGGTGTTGGATGGGGCTGAGGTCTGGGCTCTGTGGTGTTGGATGGGGCTGAGGTCGGGTCTCTGTGGTGTTGAATGAGGCTGGGGTCTGGGCTCTGTGGTGTTGGATGGGGCTGAGGTCCGGGCTCTGTGGTGTTGGATGGGGCTGAGGTCCAGGCTCTGTGGTGTTGGATGGGGCTGAGGTTGGGGCTCTGTGGTGTTGGATGGGGCTGAGGTTGGGGCTCTGTGGTGTTGGATGGGGCTGAGGTTGGGGCTCTGTGGTGTTGGATGGGGCTGGGGTCTGGGCTCTGTGGTGTTGGATGGGGCTGAGGTCGGGGCTCTGTGGTGTTGAATGAGGCTGGGGTCTGGGCTCTGTGGTGTTGGATGGGGCTGAGGTCCGGGCTCTGTGGTGTTGGATGGGGCTGAGGTCCGGGCTCTGTGGTGTTGGATGGGGCTGAGATCCGGGCTCTCTAGTGTTGAATGAGGCTGGGGTCTGGGCTCTGTGGTGTTGGATGGGGCTGAAGTCGGGGCTCTGTGGTGTTGGATGGGGCTGAGGTTGGGGCTCTGTGGTGTTGGATGGGGCTGAGGTTGGGACTCTGTGGTGTTGAATGAGGCTGGGGTATGGGCTCTGTGCTGTTGGATGAGGCTGAGGTCCATGCTGTGTGATGTTGGATGAGGCTGGGGTCTGGGCTTCATGATGTTGGATGGGCTGAGGTTTGGATTCCATGGTATTGGATGGGGCTGAGGTCTAGGCTCTGTGGTGTTGGATGGGGCTGAGGCCTGGGCTCTGTGGTGTTGGATGAGGCTGAGGTCTGGGCTCTGTGGTGTTGGATGGGGCTGAGGTCCGGGCTCTGTGATGTTGGATGGGTCTGAGGTCCATGCTGTGTGATGTTGGATGGGGCTGGGGTCCGGGCTCTGTGGTATTGGATGGGGCTGAGGCTCGGGCTCTGTGGTGTTGGATGGGGCTGAGGTCTGGGCTCTGTGGTGTTGGATGAGGCTGAGGTCCAGGCTCTGTGGTGTTGGATTAGACTGAGGTCCGGGCTCTGTGATGTTGGATGGGGCTGAGGTCCATGCTCTGTGATGTTGGATAGGGCTGGGGTCTGGGCTCTGTGATGTTGGATGGGGCTGAGGTCTGGGCTCTGTGGTGTTAGATGGGGCTGGGATCTGGGCTCTGTGGTGTTGGATGGGGCTGAGGTCTGGGCTCTGTGGTGTTAGATGGGGCTGGGATCTGGGCTCTGTGGTGTTGGATGGGGTTGAGGTCCGGGCTCTGTGGTGTTGGATGAGGCAGAGGTCTGGGCTCTGTGGTGTTGGATGGGGCTGGGGTCCGGACTCTGTGGTGTTGGATGGGGCTGAGGTCTGAGCTCTGTGGTGTTGGATGGGGCTGAGGTCTGGGCTCTGGGGTGTTGGATGAGGCTGAGGTCTGGGCTCTGTGGTGTTGGATGGGGCTGAGGTCTAGGCTCTGTGGTGTTGGATGGGGCTGAGGTCTGAGCTCTGTGGTGTTGGATGGGGCTGAGGTCCGGGCTCTGGGGTGTTGGATGAGGCTGAGGTCTGGGCTCTGGGGTGTTGGATGAGGCTGAGGTCTGGGCTCTGTGATGTTGGATGGGGCTGAGGTCCGGGCTCTGTGATGTTGGATGGGGCTGGGGTCTGGGCTCTGTGGTGTTGGATGAGGCTGAGGTCCATGCTCTGTGTGGCTGTCATCCCGCTCCATGTCTGTTTGTAGCTTGTGCGCTTGGCCTTACCCAAATTTTCCTACAAAGCTGAAGCTACTATAGTCCACAATGTCTTGTGCTGAAGATTAAGATTTCCCCTCACTGGAGATAAGTGGCTGTGTCCACACCCTGATAACAGCCCGGAGTATCATCCTCCTCCATCATCTGTACAGTGGACACAATGCAGTCAGGGAAGAACGTCTCCCAATCACCAAACCCAGACTCCTCCATCAGATGCACATAGAGCAGTGTGATCCATCACTGCACAGAACACGTCTCCTCCAGAGTCAGTGCTGGTGGCTTTACACCGCTCCATCCGATGCTTGGCATTGTGCTTGATGAAGTACGACTTTATACCACTCCATCCATCACTTGACATTGTGCTTGGAGATGTACGGCTTTACACTACTCCATCTTGTTCTCAGCATTGTGGTTGGTGATGTATGGCTGCAGAGAATACATCACCTCCAGAGTTCAATAGGGGTGGCTTTATACTGCTCCATTAAATGCTCAGCATTGTGCTTGGTGATGTACAACTTTACACCACTCCATCTGTCAATCGTCATTGTTCTTGGTGATTTAAGAATTTACACCTCTCCATCCGACGCTCGGCATTGTGCTTGATGAAGTATGACTTTATACCACTCCATCCATCACTTGACATTGTGCTTGGAGATGTACGGCTTTACACTACTCCATCTTGTTCTCAGCATTGTGGTTGGTGATGTATGGCTGCAGAGAATACATCACCTCCAGAGTTCAATAGGGTGGCTTTATACTGCTCCATCCAATGCTCAGCATTGTGCTTGGTGATGTACAACTTTACACCACTCCATCTGTCAATCGTCATTGTTCTTGGTGATTTAAGAATTTACACCACTCCATCTGGTGCTCAGCAGTGTGCTTGGTGATGTACTGCTTTACACCACTCCATCTGATGCTCAGCATTGTGCTTGGTGATGTACAGCTGCAGAGAATACATCTCCTCCATAGTGCAATGGTGGTGGCTTTACACTGCTCCATCCAATACTCAGTATTGTGCTTGGTGATGTACGGCTGTGCACCAGTTTAGCCGTCACTCGGCATTGTGCTTGGTGATGTACGGCTTTAGACCACTGCATCTGGTGCTCAGCATTGTGCTTGGTGATGTACGGCTGCCCAGAAAACATCTTTTCCAGAGTCCAGTGCTTGCAACCTTTACACCGCCCCATCTGATGCTCAGCATTGTGCTCGGCCATAAAGCTCCTGGCTTGGGCAAATTTTATGGGTTGTAAAATGCTGGACACAGGACCCCCTTTGGAAGTCCAGTTTATACTGTAGATAATGATTTGTTTACACTGGAATGTCCCTTTAATCGAATAGCATCTCCTCTTATAAACAGAACAGAGTACAGATATTAGTCTGTAGAAGCGATGGCCGCCATGTATTACCGGACGCCCACTGGATTTACCGTGCAACATCTTGCCGAAATAAGTACATACTGAGCCTCAAAAGTAGACGACCCCTTTAATCTGCACCTGACTCGTCTTCTGGAGGATATTTCCAGTCGCTTTATTAGAAGATCCGCCGCGCTCTCCACATCTCCGAAGATCTGAAACTCCTTCAGACAGAGCGACTCATTAATGACTGGTTGTGAGCGTCGTCTCCACATCCGCAGTCCTCGGATAAAGATACCCACCGAGCCAGAGAACTGAACACACACTTAAGATATTTCATCTGCTCTTAGCGACCTCTCTGAAGACGAGCCGCCAAAAAGAGGGGGAAAGCGCAAAAATGAGGAGTTCCGTATAGAATTATCCACATGGATTTCTTCAGTTGCAGAAAGTGTCGCCAGACGTCCGTTTACTCCTTATTACGGGATATTCAGGGGAGGTCTTCCGAGATTCCAACCGTCGCTTTTCACTGCCGTCCTTTACAACCGGTGGCAGCAATGATGTCCCCATCAATTGGGCGTGTGACCTCTGCAGTCAGTCAGTGGTCACAGCCGTCGGACATTATCAGCAATTTGTCACTTGTTTTTTATGCAGCAGAGAACCGCTTTCTTGAAGTCATCCTACATCGAGGGCATCCGGTGGGGGGTGGATGTGGCCAGTGTTTTCCTATGTGAAGCTAGTGGCTTGGAGTAATTTAAACTTTTATGACAAGTATCCTGGTGTCACGCAGGGGATAATGAAGCAGAATAGTAAGATGTGGAAAAGGCGATCAGTGCCCTGGCTCACCCTGCTCCAAGAATTAGCTCTGACGGTGAGGACGTCCGGGCCGCCACCCTTGCCATTCACTCCTTATAAGCCCTAGGCTAAGACCACCTCACCTCCACCCAAGGACATTATCAAGTTGTCACTTGTTTTTATGCAACAAACAACCTCTTTCCTGAAATCATTCTACATCGAAGGTGTCCGTCTGGAGACTGGGATGTGGCCGGTGTTTTCCTAGGTGAACCTATTGGCTCATGGTGATGGCATTAAGTAAGTCAGAAAACTCTCATGACAATAATTCAGGGTGCCACTGTTGCCCTTCACTCCTTATCAGCCATAGGCTAAGATCCCCTCAATTCCACCCACAGACTGGGAAGCACAGAAGCTCCCAACAGAAGGAAAACACCAAGAAGGCTTCAGCACAAAGCACACACGTCTTCTCAGCTCTAGGTCTTGCAGAGACTAAACTCTATCAGTGATATCTGCTGGTGGAAGTGGGAACTATTTAAAGGCTGGGAGAGTGGTCACCTGACAAACCCACAACTACTGACCTGTAGAGCTGCCTTCATATACACAGTAACACAGCCGAATTCACACATTAACTGTAATGTGCCAAAGGAAATGTACTCCCACTTTAACTACAGAGAGCTCTACACGGGGACCGCACAGCAGTCAATACGTGACATCGGACGGGAGCAGTGTCCTTCCACCAGAAGATTTCATTCAGAGCTACACCCACTTTGCAGCCACGCCCCTCGGCTTCCATTTCACGCCCAATTGGCAAAAGACCACCCAAAATGGCTGATTTCCAGACAGAGTTGGTGAGAAGAGGAAGCACAAATATTCCCCCTGGACATTCCCTGGCTGCTGCAAATATGTGATATCTGGGTAACTATGCAAAATGTTGACAGCATGTATATTACAAACTGTCAACATTTTGCAGCCTAGACACACATATGAATTATAGCAAAAGCCTAGAAAACCCCTTTAAGTAACTCAATGTAAAATATCATTTATATTTTGCATATTACCGACTGTGGGTTGTACTATTTATTGATTGTCCCTTAGCACTACTATCTCTTTATTTCTTATGTGAGTCGCCTTTACTGCGCTGCTGTATTCCTAAAACATGTTTATACCCGTAGCAAACTCTAGTTATATAAGCACATCCAGGCTGCAGTGATTCTAGGAATCCTTCCAGACATCACAACAACCGTGAGTGCTAATTTCCTATAGGGTGAAGTTCACACGAGCATTAAAAAATAATGAGAACTTGGATGAATTTGCATGTTCTATTGTCATGTGAGTGTCTGTTTTTTATGTCCGTGTAACATTTGTAATAATGAAAAGCACGAGATTTCTAGAAATGTCCTAGAACTGTAAGAACTGTAATATTTGTTACACAATAATGAATATAGGGAGTGTCAAAAACTCACCAAAAACTCATCAGTCTAAGTTTTGTTTGGCTTCTTAGCATACCCAGCACGTTCCAGGTATGGTGTGTTTTTCATGTCTTTTTAATAAAATTTTTGTATAGAAAACAAAATTTGAATAAAAATAATTTAGTAAAACAAAAACGAAAAGAGATTATGGAAAAATCATAAAAAATGCCAAATAAGTTCACTTTTCCCCATCAAATTCACTATAGAGAGTTCTCTGAGGTTTAAAAGTTGCATAGTTTTAGCATTTTTTTTAAACCAGCCACTATATTATGGACTGGGATTGAGTTGGTGGACTGGGGAAAATTTTAGTAATGATGAGACAATTTAAATGTATCAACTTGACTGAAGACACTTTTCTGAGGTGTAAAAGTTGCAAAACATTTTGCTTTTTTTTCTCACAACAGCCATGTCACTTTTGTAGAATAAAATGGATTGGTATTGAGTTGGAGGGTTGGGGCAAATTTTGGTAATGATGAGACAATTTAATACCAAAAAAAATTATGACAAAATCATACAAAAATGCCGACAAAGTTAAATTTTTCCCATCAAATTCACTGAAGACAATTAGTTTTCTGAGATGTAAGAGTTGCAAAACATTTCGCAACTTTTCACACCAGCCATGTTCCTAGAATAAAATGGACTGGGATTGAGTTGGTGGGAGGGGGCAAAGTTTGGTAATGATAAGACAATTTAGTGATGGTAAAAACTAAATAAAAAACAAATTATGGTAATCATGAAAAAATGCCAAATAAGTTCACTTTTCTTCCCCATCAAATTCACTATATTCAGTTTTCTGAGGTTTAAAAATTGCAAATGTTGTAGCAATTTTTCACACCAGCCATGTCACGTTTCTGGGATTGAGCTTGTGGGAGGGGGAAAATTTTGGCAAAAACAAGACAATAGTTAACATTTTTTGTACCTTATTCCTCCGGTCTTTTCATCTATTCTTTCACTTCTCACCTCAGTATTGCAGATGTTGATACATTTTATGCCTGTTTTGAGGCTTTCCATCACCCTGAACCAAAAATATGTGTAGGCTGAGACCTGGCTTAGATTGCAGGTACCTTTTTTTGTGTAAAATTACAATAAGGTTGACTATATGGAAAAAAAAACAGAACATAGCTGATTAGTGTAGCAAAAGTAAAAGTTGTCAAATTTTTGCATCACATTTTGCAAATTTTTTATGCTTCACCTGCCGTAGAGCCTGAACCAAAAATCTATATGGGCTAAGACCTGGCGTAGATTGCAGGTAAAATTTACAAAACATCCTCTGGTGTAAGATACATTAAGATTGACTTTGACCTCATAAAAAAAACACAAAAATTGTTAATCAGTCCAGTAATGGAAAAAATAGTAACATTTTCTGGTGTAAGATACATTTAGTTTGATTTTGATGTCATAACCCCCCCCAATAGCTAATCAGTCCAGTAAAGGTAAAAATAGTAACATTTTTGCATCAAATTTTGCACATTTTTTACACTACTTTTGCTGTAGAGCCTGAACCAACTATCTATATGGGCTAGGATCTGTAGAAAATGGCATGTATTATTTACAAAACTTTCTCTGGTGTAAATGACAATAAGTTTTTTAATCTTATTAAAAAAAAAAAATAAGAAAGTAGGAAAAAATTGTCACATTTTTGCATAAAATTTAGTACATTTCTTACAAAACTTCTGCCATTGAACCTAGGACCTGGCCTAGAATGCAAGTAAAATTTACAAAACTTTTTTATGATGTAAGTTACAATAAGTTTGACTTTGATTCTATAAAAAAACATAACGCATGGTTGATCAGTGCAGAAAAGGAAAAAGTTGTCAAATTTTTGCCTCAAATTTTGCTTAATTTTTACGCTACATCTGCTGTAGAGCCTGAACCAAAAATCTGTATGGGTTAAGACCCGGCGTAGATTCAAGGCAAAATTTACAAAACGTTTTTATGATGTAAGTTACAATAAGTTGACTTTGATCCTATAAAAAAACATAACGCATGGTTGATCAGTGCAGAAAAGGAAAAAGTTGTCAAATTTTTGCATCAAATTTTGCTTAATTTTTACGCTACATCTGCCGTAGAGCCTGAACCAAAAATCTGTATGGGTTAAGACCCGGCGTAGATTGCAGGTAAAATTTACAAAACTTTTTTATGACGTAAGTTACAATAAGTTTGACTTTGATCCTATAAAAAAAAAACATTACACATGGTTGATCAGTGTAGAAAAGGAGAAAGTTGTCAAATTTTTGCATCAAATTTTGCTAATGTTTTTACGCTACATCTGCCGTAGAACCTGAACCAAAAATCTGGATGGGCTGAGACCCGGCGTAGATTGCAGGTAAAATTTACAAAACTTTTTCTGGTGTAAGTTACATTAAGTTTGACTTTGATCACATAAAAAAACCCATAAAAAATGACTGATTAGTACAGTAAAGGAAAAAATAGCCAACTTTTTGCATAAAATTTTGCAACTTTTACTTTACTTTTTCCACATAGGAAATGATAAATTAGGGACAGCCTAAGTGATCGGTGCACTTCAGTTTTTTTGCATTTTTATTGCTATTTCCAGCATTTTACTTGCTTACGGGTTAATCAGGATGATGAATAATACATGCGGCGAGGGACGGCTGATAAATGAACTGGATGCGCCGGTGAAATCTGAATTGATGATCGGAGGCCATCCTTTACTATTAGTCTTTCCTCTGGAAAGCACTTTTATCAGCGGAGCACATAAGAGCCGACGCTCAAGAGCATCTCTCGTAAAGTGCCTGTAATAACACAGCATTCAGTACAAATCCCCGTCTGCTCCGGTCGCACCCAGAGCTGTTTGCTAATCGTCTCGTGAAAGCTGAGGCTCCGCCGTTCTGAGTGACGCGGTAAAATACAGAAATTCCCTAAAGTGATCTTGACACAGTTTAGTAAATTCGATGTGGTAAAACAAATTGCAGAAAGAATAAATCTAAATTTGTAGCTTCATAGAATAAGAAATGTCAGGGGAGTCGTGTAATATCCAAATTGGAAAAAATTGCAAAGAATTCACTCTTTAAAGGAGAAGTGACACCATTGTTTCCTGGGATAGGTGGGCAGGCCTTCACCTCTGTGCCCGCCCTGAATCCCAGCATGTGACGTAGAAGACATGTCACCATTTAGAAAAAAATGTTAGGGGGCTTGGGGGCTGAAATAGGAAGAAAAATGGGGGCGATTGCCCTGGAAACAGGTGGATATAGAATAAATGCAAAAGAAATATCGGCATTGGCTCCTGCCTATTTTTGATACCTAGCGCAGGTAAACAAGACAGCTGCAGGCTGCAAT
The DNA here is from genome assembly GCA_033576535.1 of Allobates femoralis. Lineage (NCBI taxonomy): Eukaryota > Metazoa > Chordata > Amphibia > Anura > Aromobatidae > Allobates > Allobates femoralis. The sequence continues at coordinate 623,600,587 of JARQOC010000001.1, read as the reverse complement.
CTTCAGCTGTCTGCTATATCTTGGCTGGCTATCAAAAAATTGAGACAATCTCACACTTTTTTTAACTATTAATATAAATAATGAAAAAATGGCAGGGGTTCCACCCTATTTTTGATAACCAGCCAAGATAAAGCAGACAGATGGGGGCTGGTATTATCTGGGTGGGAAGGTCCATTTTTACTTGGCCCTTCCCAGCCTAAATATACCAAAAAGGGGTGCATCACGTTGGATTCTCCAATTTTGGCTATTCCTGATTGCTCTGCTGTTGTGGAAACCAGGAGAATTGTTTATTGGGTTGATGTCAGCTGTGTATTGTCAGCTGGCATTATGCACTGGTGTTAATAATGGATAGAGTTCACATTACGCTCTGTAAAAAAGAAGCACAATGGGCATTATAGGCTGTGAACTGTGATGTCCTTTCAGTATCCAGATTCACCACATAATATCTGCGGCAGTCCCTGCCTTGGCTTTTATACAAACTATGATAGTCTTTTCTGATTGGCTGCGCTGTAGCATGTGATATACTGTATTTGCAAGGTGTTATGTGGAAGCCTTCCTGGCCATATTTAAGGTCATGTGAGCCTTTTTTGGCTGATGCAATTGTCTGCAATGTGTTAAATGTTGGTAACTATATTTGGTGAATCACGAATTGTCTGAATTCACTAGAGAGGAGTGAACCTTTTGAAGTTCAGGTTTGGGAGGTGCAGCCAAACTTTTTTGGTGAACTGTTTGTGACTCTGAATTTGACTTGAACCTCAATGAAAGTCACCAATTGGCAGTTTAGCTCTTCACCCACATATATGTCCACAGGAGGGAGGGCAGGTTTTTTTTAAGTTAATTTTGGACACACAGTACACCCCAGAATTAAACACTGCACTTGACCAAGCATCTACTGGTTGGGGAATGTTGGACGATACTGCTGTACAGTATAAGGCTGAATATCTACTGGGTGGGGAATGTTGGATGATACTGCTGTACAGTATAAGGCTGAATATCTACTGGGTGGGGAATGTTGGACTCTTCTGCTCTACAGTATAAGGCTGAAGATCTACTGGGTGGGGAATGTTGGACCCTACTGCTCTACAGCATATGGCTGAAGATCTACTGGTTGGGGAATGTTGGACCCTACTGCTGTACAGCACATGGCTGAAGATCTACTGGGTGGGGAATGTTGGACCCTACTGCTCTACAGCATATGGCTGAAGATCTACTGGTTGGGGAATGTTGGACCCTACTGCTCTACAGCATATGGCTGAAGATCTACTGGTTGGGGAATGTTGGACCCTACTGCTGTACAGCACATGGCTGAAGATCTACTGGTTGGGGAATGTTGGACCCTACTGCTCTACAGCATATGGCTGAAGATCTACTGGTTGGGGAATGTTGGACCCTACTGCTCTACAGCATATGGCTGAAGATCTACTGGTTGGGGAATGTTGGACCCTACTGCTCTACAGCATATGGCTGAAGGTCTACTGGTTGGAGAAGGTTGGACGCTACTGCTCTACAGTATATGGCTAAAGATATAGTGGTTGGGGGATGTTGGACACTACTGCTCCACAGCATATGGCTGAAGATCTACTGGTTGAGGAAGGTTGGACGCTACTGCTCTACAGTATATGGCTGAAGATCTAGTGGTTGGGGGATGTTGGACACTACTACTGTACAGCATATGGCTGAAGATCTACTGGTTGAGGAATGTTGGACGATACTGCTGTACAGCATATGGCTGAAGATCTACTGGTTGGGGAATGTTGAACGATACTGCTGTACAGTATATGGCTGAAGATCTACTGGGTGGGGAATATTGGACCCTTCTGCTCTACAGCATATGGCTGAAGATCTACTGGTTGGGTAATGTTGGACCCTACTGCTCTACAGTATATGGCTAAAGATCTACTGGTTGGGGAATGTTGGATGATACTGATGTACAGCATATGGCTGAAGATCTACTGCTTGGGGAATGTTGGACGATACTGCTGTACAGCATATGGCTGAAGATCTACAAGTTGGGGAATGTTGGACGATACTACTGTACAGTATATGGCTGAAGATCTACAAGTTGGGGAATGTTGGATGATACTGCTGTACAGTATATGGCTAAGGATCAACTGGTTGGGGAGTGTTGGACCCTACTGCTCTACACCATATGACTGAAGATCTACTGGTTGGGGAGTTTTGTACGATACTGCAGTACAGCATATGGCTGAAGATCTACTAGTTGGGGAATGTTGGACGATGCTGCTCTACAGCATATGGCTGAAGATCTACTGGTTGGGGAATGTTGGACGCTACTGCTCTACAGTATATGGCTAAAGATATAGTGGTTGGGGGATGTTGGACACTACTGCTCCACAGCATATGGCTGAAGATCTACTGGTTGAGGAAGGTTGGACGCTACTGCTCTACAGTATATGGCTAAAGATATAGTGGTTGGGGGATGTTGGACACTACTGCTCCACAGCATATGGCTGAAGATCTACTGGTTGAGGAAGGTTGGACGCTACTGCTCTACAGTATATGGCTGAAGATCTAGTGGTTGGGGGATGTTGGACACTACTACTGTACAGCATATGGCTGAAGATCTACTGGTTGAGGAATGTTGGACGATACTGCTGTACAGCATATGGCTGAAGATCTACTGGTTGGGGAATGTTGAACGATACTGCTGTACAGTATATGGCTGAAGATCTACTGGGTGGGGAATATTGGACCCTTCTGCTCTACAGCATATGGCTGAAGATCTACTGGTTGGGTAATGTTGGACCCTACTGCTCTACAGTATTGGCTAAAGATCTACTGGTTGGGGAATGTTGGATGATACTGATGTACAGCATATGGCTGAAGATCTACTGCTTGGGGAATGTTGGACGATACTGCTGTACAGCATATGGCTGAAGATCTACAAGTTGGGGAATGTTGGACGATACTGCTGTACAGTATATGGCTAAGGATCAACTGGTTGGGGAGTGTTGGACCCTACTGCTCTACACCATATGACTGAAGATCTACTGGTTGGGGAGTTTTGTACGATACTGCAGTACAGCATATGGCTGAAGATCTACAAGTTGGGGGATGTTGGACCCTTCTGTTGTACAGTATATGGCTGAAGATCTACTGGGTGGGGAATGTTGGACACTCGTGCTCTACAGTATATGGCTGAAGATCTACTGGTTGGGGAAGGTTAGACACTACTACTGTATAGCACATGGCTGAAGATCTACTGGTTGGAGATTGTTGGACACTCCTGCTGTACAGCATATGGCTGAAGATCTACTGGTTGAGGAATGTTGGACGATACTGCTGTACAGTATATGGCTGAAGATCTACTGGTTGGCGAATGTTGGACCCTTCTGCTCTACAGCATATGGCTGAAGATCTACTGGTTGGGTAATGTTGGACCCTACTGCTCTACAGTATATGGCTGAAGATCTACTGGTTGGGGAAAGTTGAACATTACCGCTCAACAGTATATATGGATTCTCTTCATTGCTTACTATTTGAGGAAGAAGGAAGAGATGTAGATGTCTCCAGCTTTCTTGACATTGTGACCTATGAATGCTGATACTCTATTTTGGTCTTATCACCTTTTCTACCCTGCAATGTTGTCTCGGATATTCAATCTTCATTAATTCAGAGTGGCTGTGACTGCCCGAGACGACATTCATTGTGTCAGGCTAATGCCATGCGGCCCGTATCTCGGTATCCAGCACTGCGTGCTGACAGTAGATTGAAGCTTGGCTACAGCAATCCGCTGCCCAGATCTTCCCTTTTTTTGATGCCGCCTCCGGTCGGATTATCCTCACAATGTGATGTTTGTGTTTGTAACAGATGAAGGAAGCCTACGGGCACCTGCTCCGCGTCAGAGTCTTCTGCCAGGAGATTGGTCCCGTGGAATGAATAATTTACACACAGGTATTCTGTAGGAGAAATCAGCGGCTCACGTGGGATAACGTATCTCATTAAGCCGCGCATTTCTGCAACATCAAGACAGCCCATAGAAACATGTGTCCGGATGAAGATCACCCCTCCATACCTGGGGGGAGAACATGTCTGAAATCTCATTATAATTCATCTTGATTCTATTTTCTTGTAGAATCTGAGCAATTACAGAGATTGGTAAAAAAAGAGAGAAAGTCATAAAAATCCTGCAAAAAAGCAAGAGGCGAAGTGATGACCTTGTGATACTGCAGGCCAAAGAGCCCATGTGATAGAGCAACCCCTACAAGACTCAGTGCATCTGAGTATATTGATAAACAGAACCCCGAGATAGTGCTGTCCAAGAGCCCCAGTCATAGGACGGGCGGAGACGATGCAGTAGAGAAAGGCAAAGTGGCCTTGTATTAGAGTGCCCCTGTATTAGAGTGCCCTTGTATTAGAAAGTGCCCTTGTATTAGAAAGTGCCCTTGTATTAGAGAGTGCCCTTGTATTAGAAAGTGCCCCTGTATTAGAAAGTGCCCCTGTATTAGAAAGTGCCCCTGTATTAGAAAGTGCCCCTGTATTAGAGTGCCCTTGTATTAGAAAGTGCCCCTGTATTAGAGAGTGCCCCTGTATTAGAAAGTGCCCCTGTATTAGAGTGCCCTTGTATTAGAGAGTGCCCTTGTATTAGAAAGTGCCCCTGTATTAGAGAGTGCCCTTGTATTAGAAAGTGCCCCTGTATTAGAATGCCCTTGTATTAGAGTGCCCTTGTATTAGAAAGTGCCCCTGTATTAAAGAGTGCCCTTGTATTAGAGAGTACCCTTGTATTAGAGAGTACCCTTGTATTAGACAGTGCCCTTGTATTAGAAAGTGCCCTTGTATTAGAGAGTACCCTTGTATTAGAGAGTGCCCTTGTATTAGAGAGTGCCCTTGTATTAGAAAGTGCCCCTGTATTAGAGTGCCCTTGTATTAGAAAGTGCCCTTGTATTAGAGAGTGCCCTTGTATTAGAGAGTGCCCTTGTATTAGAAAGTGCCCTTGTATTAGAAAGTGCCCTTGTATTAGAGAGTGCCCTTGTATTAGAAAGTACCCTTGTATTAGAGAGTACCCTTGTATTAGAGAGTGCCTTTGTATTCGAAAGTGCCCCTGTATTAGAGTGCCCTTGTATTCGAAAGTGCCCCTGTATTAGAGTGCCCTTGTATTAGAGAGTGCCCTTGTATTAGAAAGTGCC